>JAGFPH010004497.1:32740-48289 GCA_018207615.1 Philaenus spumarius | reverse complement strand
TTATTAGATACAACCAAAGTAAACTGCGAACGGAAGAGTACATACACCTTCGGGACGCTGTACGCAAAGGAGATGGACAAATTAATGATGTGGGTAAATTGGTGGTGCTACCTTCAACTTTTACAGGAGGGCCCCGTTATATGCACGAAAGAACACAGGACGCCATGACATATGTACGTCATTATGGTCGTCCTGATCTTTTTATAACGTTCACATGCAACCCAAAGTGGGCAGATATACAAGAAGCATTAATTGGTACACAACGGGCTCAAGATAGACACGATATCATTGCAAGAGTTTTCCACATAAAACTAAAAAAAATGATACATCTCTTGACTAAAGGCTGTATTTTTGGGGAAAGTAGGTGTTTCATGTACACAGTGGAGTGGCAAAAACGGGGATTACCTCACGCCCACATTTTACTATGGCTTAAAGACAAAATCATGCCTTCACAAATCGACAGCATTATAAGTGCTGAGATTCCTGATCGAAACCATGATCAAGCTCTTTATGAAGTAATTAAGTCAACAATGATTCATGGACCATGTGGAAATATGAACAGAAAATCACCATGTATGAATAGCGGAAATTGTAATAAGATGTACCCACGTCCATTATGCAAGGAGACTTTAACTGCTGATGATGGCTATCCCCTGTACCGTAGACGATCTCAGTCTGATGGTGGCCATACAGTTAATATTAACGGAATAGACCTTGATAATCGGTGGGTAATTCCGTACAACCCCATTCTGTCCCGAACATTTATTGCTCACATTAATGTTGAGTTATGCAATTCTGTTAAGTCTATTAAATATATCTGCAAATATGTTAACAAGGGAAGTGATCAAGCAACATTTGGTGTAGAAAATGAATGGGATGAAGTAACCAATTACGAAACAGGGCGCTATATTAGCAGTTCAGAAGCTGCATGGAGAATATTATGCTTCGCAATTCATGAAAGGTATCCACCAGTTATGCACCTAGCTGTCCATCTCGAGAACGGTCAAAGGGTTTATTTTACCCCTGATACTGTTGTAGATAAAGTACAAAATCCACCAAAAACTACTCTCTTAGCATTTTTTGAACTTTGTAAAAAAGATGATTTTGCAAGAAATCTTTTATATAGTGAGGTGCCGGCACACTATGTTTGGAAAAATAAAACGTTTACTCGAAGGAAACAAGGTAAACCAGTTCCTGGTCATGAAGGAATCAAACGTGATGATATGATTGGTCGAGTGTACACCGTTCATCCAAACAATGCAGAGTGTTATTACTTACGCCTCCTGCTACACGAAGTTCGAGGACCTACTTGCTTCAATGACCTTAAAACCGTGTCAGGTGTTGTGCATCCCACTTATCAGTCTGCTTGCCGAGCACTAGGTCTGTTGGAGGATGACAGTCACTGGCAACATACTTTGGAAGAAGCCGCCATTTGTGACTCACCTTACAAACTAAGACAATTATTTGCAGTTATGCTGGTATTTTGTCAATTGTCTGATCCATTAAGACTTTGGGAAAACCACAAGGACAGCTTTTCTGAAGATATAAAAAGGCAGATGGAGACAGAGTTTCAAGAAGTTGAAATTAATTACTCTAAAAGTATTATTTCCAACAAATGTTTAGCACTTTTAGAAGATATAGTATTTTCAATGTCAAACCAAACACTCCAAAAGTATGGCCTTCCATCACCATCTAATGACCTAAACGTCATAAGTGTCAATCGTGAATACCTCAAGGAAATTTCCTACAACACAGAGAAACTTTCTAATTTTGTTAATGAGAACCTAACTAAACTGAATACTGAACAAAAATATGTATATGAAGAGATCAAAAATAGCATAACTTCAAATAATGGAAGACTTTTCTTTCTCGATGCCCCAGGTGGGACAGGAAAAACCTTTTTAATAAATCTGTTACTTGCAACGGTTAGGAGAGACAAAAACATAGCCATTTCCGTAGCATCATCAGGTATAGCTGCAACTTTATTACACGGTGGAAAAACCGCACATTCCGCTTTTAAATTGCCTTTAAACTTAAACTCCTATGATAGTCCACTCTGTAATATTTCAAAACATTGTGATACAGCTCAAGTCCTTAAAGACTGCAAATTGATTATATGGGATGAATGCACTATGTCACACAAGAGAGGAGTAGAAGCCTTGGATAGAACGCTGCAAGACATTCGGAATAGTAAATGTATGATGGGTGGTATGACAGTACTACTCGCCGGGGACTTCCGGCAAACTCTACCAATTGTTCCACGTGGCACGCGTGCTGACGAAGTAAATGCCTGCCTCAAAACCTCATACCTGTGGCCAAAAATTACAGTTTTATCTATAAAAATTAATATGAGAGTTCATCTCAAAGGCAACAATAAAGCTGAAGAATTCTCCAAATTACTTCTTGAAATTGGCAATGGAATGTTAGCTGAAGAAGATGGCAAAGTAAATATTCCACAAAACTTATGTAAATTTGTCAGTGATTTGAAAACGTTGTGTGAAAATATTTATCCTGGTTTGAGCGAGTCTAAATTAAAAGATACAAATTGGTTAATGGAAAGATCAATTCTCACCCCTAAGAATGACACAGCCACAATCATAAATGATGTTTTATTAGATAAACTCCCTACCAAGAAATTTAAATACAAGTCTATTGACTCTATGGTGGAAGCAGAGGAAATTGTAAACTATCCAGTTGAGTTTCTACAAAGTTTAAATCCAACAGGCCTGCCTCCTCATGATTTAAATATTAAAATTGGATCACCAATAATGTTGTTAAGGAATCTGGTACCTCCAAAACTATGCAATGGCACTAGATTGCAAGTAAAGTCTTTAAACAACAATGTGATAGAAGCAACTATTTTTACAGGTTGTGGAGCTGGGGAAACTGTGTTTATACCACGCATCCCGATGATTCCTTCCGATTATCCCTTCATGTTCAAACGACTACAATTCCCAATCAAAGTGTGCTATGCAATTACCATTAATAAATCGCAGGGTCAGTCACTAAAAGTTGCAGGCATTGATTTAAGAAATGACTGTTTTTCACATGGACAATTTTACGTTGGCTGTTCTCGTGTAAGTTCTGCTAACAGCCTCGTAATTCTACAACCAGAAAGAAAAACAAAAAATGTAGTATACAAAGAAGTATTGTAAATAAACAAATTTAAATAATGTTTCCACAAACTCATTTTGTTTTTTTAAATTTTTTATTCCATCTATTGCTATATATTATTAAGTACCAACCTACCACAACTGATATAAACAAAATCATTTACATACTGAAGGTCAATGCGAGCGAAGCCGCGGGTAATGTGCTAGTATGTTTATATATTGATTTAAAAAGGTTGTATCAATGTTTATTTTATAATATCAATGCAAATCTTATAACGTATTATAGGCTACATTTGTTCTTTAATTCATATTTTTGTTTAAATCAACTTCGCAAGACTTATTTTGATTGAAGTTGCAAACATAAACCCAAAGTATAATCTATGCTAGGTTTTGTTTAAGTAATACAGACCTCATATACGTACGTACGGACATACATTCGCTTTTATAGGAGTTGATATACAATACGATTTTGTATAGCCTAATTTTTTTTTTGTGACTTATAAGAACTATTCAATATATTTTTTATTATTTAAAACAAAATTTTTTCTCGTATGTAAACTGTTTGGATGGATTTAACCTTCCATCAGTCGCTTCATGTCAGATTATATCCGGGTCACTAGATTTTTGGAGAGAAACATGTTACTTTTATACTCCCTGCAATCTTGGTATTCACCATACTTCGCAATCCTCTTTCTAAGGAAAGATAAACCCTACCACCCTCATTAGTATTGTTAGTTGCACACAGTGGAGTGACCTGTATAAAGAGTGGAAGTAGACTCCGTGATCGCCCTATCTTGTTACAGTGATTCCAGAGTATAGTTTCTTGTGAGTAAGGAGGTTAAATTTTAAATACATTTGTTTTTGTTTTTTGTATAATTTTTGGAGGTTACTTCCTTGAGCGCCTGATCGTGTTTGAAAATCAATGAGTCCGATCAAAGGTTGAAGGTTAAGGTTTGATCAAAATCATTTCTAAGTATAAAATGCTGGCACGCCAGCACTTATTTCTGGTATGAACTATACTTGTTTCAAAGTCGTTCCTTAAAATTGATAATACATAATAATTGTTATTTTTTAAATTCTAAACTATTATACCAGAAAGCATGAGTTATACAAAAAAATAAGGATAGAGGAGTCCAAGGCCTTCCTACCTCTGCGACATAGTAGGATCTATTGTGGTATGATGTTCCTTTTAGTGATCATCCCAAATAATTCCCAGGCCTCTTATGAAACCAAGGAGAGTCTTGGGATCAACAACACGGAACAGTACTTCCAATTCTGATGAATCTCCTGCACGCAAGAGCCTCGCACTCGCACAACAGGTGTTGAGCTGAATCAATCCCCCTAGGGAGCAGAATGAACTAAAACCAGACCATTTTTTTTTTTTGAGGTGGTACTTGGTCTGGCAGTGACCAGTGAGGATTCCTAAAATTGTTAAGGAATTGATTCTGTTGATTGCCTAAGATTGTTTGTTAGAAGCTTTTGAGTTTTCGACTAAGGCAATGATTCAGCTGCGTGATCAAATTATTTTGTCTGTTTTTGATAAAATACTAACGTAATTGTAATTTTCAGCAGGCTATAGTTGTGATGGACAGTCAAAGGAACAAGAACGGGATTGGACGAGACTCAGCAGCGGTAGTTCGGATATGCCTAGGTCTTCCAGCAAAGACTCTATTTCTAAGAGCGAGAGTGTTGAGGCAGGTATAACAGAGTGTCCGCTGTGCCTCGCTGAACTCCCTTCTGAATATTTTCCTCGCCTCTCGACGTGTTCCCATCGCTCTTGCTATGATTGTTTCCAGCAGTACCTTCGTATTGAGATCTCAGAATCAAGAATTAGTATTGCCTGTCCAGAGTGTTCAGAGCCTATGCACCCTAACGGTAAGAATAGAGTTGTGATTGTAATTCAGTGTTTTTAAGTACTTTACTTTTAACTTAAATAAGATTAATGTCATTATTTTTTTGATTTTGTAAAAATTTTTTATATAACAATCAGTACTAATTATATATTCTAATTTATAGATAAGAAATTTATTAGTACTTGTTACTATTCCTATCCACCCCTAATTTACACGATCCTTTCCATGAAACTTTTTCTGTTTATACATGCAGTTGTATTTATTTATATGAAATTTACAAATTTTTTGTCTATTCGAATAAGACAATTTCCCTTGTTAGATACACTATTACAAATTATATTATTATCCTATACAAAGAAATAATTCATTTCAAAGAAAGTATACAAATAAAATTAAAATAAATGAAAATGAAATTAAAAAAAAACACTATACAAAATAAATTATATTATTGTCCTATATACAAAGAAATTATTTATTTGAAAAAAGTATACAAATTAAATTAAGATAAGTGAAAATGAAATTAAAAAAAAACAGTATTACAAAATAAATTATATTATTGCCCTTTACAAAGATATTATTTATTTCAAAGAAAGTATACAAATAAATTAAAATAAATGAAAATAAAATGTTAATAAACGCTATTACAAAATAAATTTTATTATTGTCCTATACAAAGAAATTATTTATTTCAAAAAAAGAATACACAGGATGAATGAAAAAAGGATTAAATGAAAATGTATTTAAAAAAAAAACTATTAGAACTTATATTATTTTCCTATACAAAGAAATTATTTATTTCAAAGAAAATATACAAATTAAAATAAATGTAAATGTAATTTAAAAAAACAGTATAACAAAGTATATTATTTACCTCTATACAAAGAAATGATTTATCTCAAAGAAAATATACATTTTACAAATTTCATTAGTTTCCTGTATAATGAAATTATTTGTTTAAAGAAAAGTATACAAATTAAAATAAATAAAATGTAATTTAAAAAAAACGCTATTACAAATTACATTATTTTCCTATTCAAAGACATTATTTATTTCAAATGAAGTATGCAAATTAAATAAATGAAAATTTAACTAAAAACAACACTATTTATTACAAATTATATTATTTTCCTATACAAAGAAATTATTTATTTCAAAGAAAGTATACAAATAAAAATGAAATTTGAAAAACAATTATTACAAATTACATTATTTTCCTGTATAATAAAATTATTTGTTTCAAAAAAAGTATACAATTGAAATAAATGAAAATGTAATTTTTAAAATAACACTATTACAAATTAAAATAAATGAAAATTTAATCTAAAAAAAGCGTTATTACAAATTACATTATTTTCCTATATACAAAGAAATTATTTATTTCAAAAAAAAAATATACAAATTAAATAAATTAAAATTTAATTAAAAAAAAACACTTACCCTACAAATTTTATTATTTTTGTATACAAAGAAATTAAGTATTTCAAAGAAAGTACACAAATTAAAATAAATGAAAATGTTACTTAAAAAAAATATTGCAAATTATATTATTTTCCTAAGCCAAAACTAAATTATTTACTTTAAGTTCAAAGAAAGCATACAAATTAAAATAAATTCAAAAAATGTGAAAGCAATATTACAATTTATTAAATTTTTTTATGAAAAAAATTATTTCAAAGTACAGTAGTCTCGTTTATCCGACATTCGCTCATCCGACATTCCGAGTTATCCGACATCTTCAAAGAAAAATAAAGAGAAAAGGTAAAAAATAAAATAATCTATGATAAAATGAACCACAGGGGATTATTTTGTTTTGTCGCCGATTTTACCGCGTCCAATAGTTAATGCGTCAGACTGTACAATACTATAGCTGTCCTCATTTGACAAACTTTAGTGTCGTGCTATCGGTATACTAACTATGTATCGTTCTGTTTTGTGGAGTTTTAGTTACTATTGTGAATTTAGTTATAATTTTTTATCCGTATCGTTGTTCATCTATATTGTTACGTATTGTTATCGTGTTAGTATTGAACACTAGGCCTACTGTTATTGTTTTAATACTGTTCATTGAACACTACTACTGTTACGTATTGTATTAATGCAAACTCTACTGTAATTTGTGAATTATCACGCCATTATGGCAACGAAAAGAAAGAAAGTCGTATCAATGCATTTATCCTGTTATCCAACATTTTTGCTTATCCAACATCGTGGCGGCCTGTTTATGTCGAATAAGCGAGACTCTACTGTAATTATGATTTATTTTATAAAGAGTACATTTGTTTAGTCTAATAAAGTGTTGCTGAAAGATGAGTTAAATTAATTGGTTTCTATTGTCCATCCAGATATTCGTATGGTCTTAAACGATAAGCTTCAGTATGAAAAATACGAAGACTTTATGGTTAGACGAGTTTTGGCTGTCGATCCCGACACACGTTGGTGTCCTGCTCCAGACTGTAGGTAAGTCACAGATCCGGCCATTATCTTAAATTGTAAATATTCACTGGGATACAGCCAATCTGTAAATTGTAGATGCAAAGTGATAAATACTATCCACAGATTAACCCTGAACTAATTTCGTAAATTTTTGTCTTCTATTAGTATACTCACTGATAGAGTGGAACCCCCGAACCACAAATAGAAGGAACAAAGTACAATAACAGAACAAGTTAATGACGTGGTCATCATCCTCAGAGGGCTTTAACAGTACTCAATCATTCAATCCCTGTGAATTTGTCTCCAGAGTGCTCTTCAACCTTTGTAATTTTCTATTAATATGTTTTATAACGTGGTCTTTACCACTAATGAAGTTTATGTTTTTGTTTTATTGCTATCATATTGTGTCATGTGCGACCTTTGTAGACGATAAGATGGTTAAAGTGGGAAGGCGTAAAATACATTATACAGAGTGAGTCACTACTGACTACATTAATTTTAACAGTTGATTCTACTTATCAAAAGGAACAAAAAAATGTATATAAGCCCTTATCTTACCTTAACCGTTTAGCTGTCATGGGGTATTTTGTGATTTTTTTCAAATTGCACGTCTTGGTACTATTAGTTTGACGATAAAAACCACACTAATGTAGTTATGACATGGAAAGTAATACCATTTGAAAGAGCATTAAATTTCCTATAAATTAAACATAGTACCCAAATAATAACTCCTTATACAACATTTTTTTAAATAACTTAAGTTAAAAATCATTCTTACAGACTTTTTTCTTTAATCTTTAAGACTCAATTAAATCAGTTAAATTTTTCGTATTCTTATGTTCAATCGCATAAAATACTTCCTTATTTATTTATCTTTAAAATATTAAGGAATCATACATAAAAAAAATGTTGAAATTTCATAAAAATGTTGTTTAGGATTTATCGTATTGGTTCTAAACACCAAACTAATTACTGTATTTTTTTTAACTAAACAACATTTTTATGAAATTTCAACATTTTTTCTATGTATGACCCCTTAATTAATATGTATACATCATTTTTAAAATAAATAAATAAGTTTTTTATGTAATTGTATATAAATAAGAATTTAACTGATCTAATTGATCCTTAAAATTTAAAGGAAAATCTCTGCAACAATAATTTTTAACTTTAACCTTTTCGCTGCGTATTAAAATCCAAGCAGCTGGATATTTTGCAATTATGAGTGAAATTTTTAATTTTTTAATTAAGGTTTATTTTACTTAAATATCTCTTTATTACTATTTCTTGCATTAATATATACTACTATTTTCATTTTTTTTTTTAAATTTATGTGTGAAAAACATGATTTAAGCCCTAAAAACATGGAAATTTAATAAATTGTTAAATATTTTTAAGTACTCACATTAAATAATATTTACTATAAAAAACAATGAAAATATTAAATCTACAACAGTTTAATATTAAAACATGTATAAGATAACATTTATAAGCATAAATTAATAATTAATTGTGTAATTAGTAGCAAAGATACAGTAACATATATAATTCTAGCCTAGCTAACACACAGAAATTACACTTTCTTGAAGTTGAAATGTCAATAAATTTTGTTTCTATAATGGAATATTGTAATAATAATTTTGTTATTGTGAATACTTTAAAATGTTTAAAAAGAGTATTTGTTTTATTTTAAATATTCATTCATTATAAAGTAGGTTAGAATTAATCACCAATACAGTACTTACATTATAAGAAAATAGGCCTCTTAAGCCAACACTAAATCACTTCAGAACTTTAATTATGTAAAACAAATATCCACGTGCAATATATACTAGAAATATAATTAAATATTATCATAAACACACACATAAAACCAAAGGAAATCATTACAACCACAATATAACCTTCACTAAACACCCGGTTGGAACGTCAAATGTCAACAAAAACACGTGATACTACAAAGTTTCACTGGCTTAGAAACAGGGAGCAGCACCTACTTGAGGCTAAATAACATCATTTCTGTTCAGTTGGGACTATAATCGACTTACGCAGCCAAAGGAAAAGTTTTTATAACGTTGTGGACTAAAGTCGATTTACGCAGTGAACGGTAAAAATCTCAAATCGACTGTAGTCGATTTACGCAGCGAAAAGGTTAAAGTTATTTACAAAACGTTGTATAAGGACTTATTATTTGGGTACTATGTTTAATTTATAGGAAATTTAATGCTCTTTCAAATGGTATTACTTTCCATGTCATAACTACATTAGTGTGGTTTTTATCGTCAAACTAATAGTACCAAGACGTGTAATTTGAAAAAATCACAAAATACGCCATGACAGCTAAACGGTTAAGGTCAGATAAGGGCTTATATACATTTTTTTGTTCCTTTTGATAAGTAGAATCGATTATTAAAATTAATGTAGTCAGTAGTGACTCACCCTGTATTCATATAAAAAATAAGACGCAAGGCAAGAAAAGAATTGCAACAAAATTAAATCATAATAATCATTTAATAACAAATAATATAGCATTCATTTACAAAAAGCAGATGTAAAATTAAAATATATATAAATACAGGCAGAGGTATAATTAAGTATATAGCACATTGTATAACGAAAGGCCAGGAGTGATTTGAAAAAGTGTTAAATAAACAATCAGAATAATTAAAGACAATACATAAAGTGATAATAAGACTAAATTGAACAATAACTAACTGTAATAATGTTTCACTCATTTTGGACAAAAGTCATATATATAAACATCAATGCATATGTGACATAAAGAGCCAAGGAGTTGTAAGAGCGATGAAAAACAAATTTGCAACTATGTAGAGCGGATACAGGAGCAGAGAGCTGACTTCCTTCTTCTTGCTTCTCAACATTGTCTTGATGCTGTTCAGAGTAATGTATTTCAATAGAAATCGGGTGAATTTCTATTAAATCAACGGAATAAAAGTAGTCAAGGGACTGTTTTGTGAGCTGATACATCGTTGTATGTATTAAGAAAAATTTTTATGTAAAGTTTAAGGTGGTAGAAAATGGCACATGTGACTATGAGTAGAACATTTTAAAAGGTTTTTTTTATAGTGAAGTGAAACATTTTGGACAGTGTATTACATTACGCAAGTATCTACCATGTAAAAACTTGGAAATTATAAAAAAATTCGAACTTTTTGAACATTGAACATTTTGTAAGATAGGGTCTGCGAGATTTTGCTATATAACACAACTTTTTTAACTGCTTATAGTTTTTTAAAGTTCTAAATTATTGAAAGTTACCAAATAATTGTTTAGATACATTTGATTAGTTTTAAGCATTTCTTTACAATTTTTGATAAATTTGTGATGTCAATAATAACTAAAATCATGGGTCAGTAAAGCATTTAGATCCGATGTCATTTATTTACCGCAATTTTACTTAACAGTACATACTAACTCAGCCAGACCGAGATTATTTTATTAAAATAGTTAATTAACTTAATAATTAATTGTATACATTGCCTTAACAAAGAAAAGTGACGTCATCTTAATTTACAATGACGGATAGCGTTGGCTTCCGCCAGTGTGAATCATAGAGTAAACGTCACAGGCCAAACACGACATGTGATTAGCAGGTTAAATGTAAAGAAACAACATTTTCAGGTTATGTTTCTCTCATAATTTATTTTTGGTAAATCAGGTGTTGTGATTAATTATAAAAGACAAATCAATAAGGTAAATGACTTTTTGATAAATAAACTCACACTTCATTGTTTTTATTAAATATTTTAATTTTGTTTATTTTTGACTTAGTAGAAAATTCCGTAATCCTTATTTTTGTATTATTTACAAATAATTATCCAAATTGAATTTTATTGTAACGCCTCACATTACAATATTAGTGAACAATTTTGCAGATCTGTGGAATCTCATTATACAACTCAATGAATTCCATCAAGAACTTTACTGTCTGCCTTTGATATGGATTTAGCCACAAATGCAACAAAGTTTTATTAATTGGCATGTCAAGAGGATGGGAAATTTTTACTTAATGTCTTCACTTTATGCCTATAGGGCTGAAAAAATCTAATGCCAAACCTTAGATGCATACCTATGATAGCTCCGAGCTTTATTGTATTGACCTTTCCAGTGTGTTAGACGAATTTATCCACCAAATGGAACAAGGATACCACCTGGCTTATAGAACTTCCCACAGCCTGGATAAAGTTTTAAAACCTAAAAGAGCAAGAGACCCTGACCAGTATAACAGCAGCGGTGTATACCAATTATCGTGTGATGACTGCCCACAAACTTATATAGGCCAAACTGGACGCACTTTTAAAACCCGTTTTAAAGAACATATTCGCTCATCCAAACCTTCTACCACCAAGAAAATAGTTTCCAAGTTCACAGAACATTTAATTAACACCAACCATAGTTACACAAACATCAATAAAAACTTGAAAATACTACATCACTGCAATAAAGGTCCGTTAATGAACGCAATGGAGGAATATCACATATATAAAATGCAAAAAGTAAATCCAGACCATCTTCTTAACAACAAATTGCAATTTAGTTCCCACACCATTTTCAATTTGATTAATAGCACTGAAACAGTTCCAACGTGTCACAATGTACAAACATAATATACACAACCCCCCTCCCCAATGCGCGAGGTCCTTATCTGTTGACCGGACATTACCTTAGTTGACGATCGAAGACATTCGAGAACGGTCACCGATAATATATGTCGACCGTGTTTATGTTGAAAAGTTTTAAAATGTGTTGTAATTGTGTTGTTTAAGTGTTTGTAAGTGTATTCGTGTGTGCATTTGATAATGACTGATTAAAGAGTCGAAACGCGTCATGTAAGTGGAAAGATATACCCTACTAACCACATCAACCTAGGATTGTTTGACAGAATCGCCATAAGGTAATTATAATATTAAATGGAACAAGTTCAAAATGCGATAGACGATTATATCCGCTAATGCCCACTTAAAATCATAAGTATAAATCTAATTCAAAAAACTTCTACTAGATGACAGATAAAGTCACTATTAATGTTTTCTCAAGATTTCATACTTCTAACTTCAAACAGCTGACTGCAATGATCGATAATATGTGTTTTTTGGTGCCTGGCAACTGTAACTGACATCGCTATAGCGCTGTAGACGAATAAATCTGCCACCACTTACATCTGAGTTTTGTTTACTAACTTGTATTCGGTTCTCTCTCTGAGTAATGTTTAAAGTTTGTTTTGTTGTTGTTATTATTTTATTTTGTTTTCAGTGATTATACAATTGGTATTTTTTAGTAAATTTTATGTATGTTTAGTGTATTATATTTTGTTTATGACAAATTTAGAAGGATCGCAATTTGAAGATTTTGTACTTGATGTTTTAGAACAATTCATTTTCAAACGCATTTAGTGATTTTGTAGACGACCCCGAATATGTTATTTTGCTCAATATGAATGAAAGTGACTCTGATAATTATGAATTTCAAAGTCCTTCTAACTGTTCACAAAAACAGTTTCAGGTAGGCCTAACATATTATGGTCTAATGTCACAATCAATGGCCGTGTCTTTGCTTTATATTTTCTTAAATTAGATCATTACTAGGTATAACTTCATGTCAAGTTTAAACTCAATCGGTTAAACCGTTTTCTAGATATAAATTATTTTGTAAAAAAACACATACAGACAGGCGAAAAAATATGCACTGCAGACCCATGTTTATATTATGAAATAAGTTTGCCTTGATCCCAGGAACAAATCCACAAAGGACCAGAGAGTTCACTGCATATCAAATGTATGGCTCCTTTTTATTACTGTTGAATTCTAACCACTTAATTTCCCTATCTGTCTAGTAACGAATGTTTTATTTTTTGATCAGTTATGCTGTGATTGCTGCCGGTTGTGCCAGTTGTCCTAAGATAAAATGCGAACGCCCTGGATGCGATTCCTACTTTTGTTATCACTGTAAAGCTGGTTGGCACCCGAACCAAACCTGCGATGCTGCCAGAGCACAACGTTCCCCAAATGTCCGTTCTTCTTCTGTCTCCTTCAGTCAAGACTCTCAACATAGTAAGTAGCCTATTAATGTAATATAAGTACTCAAATAATGTTCAGGATGTTTCATGTTAAGGTTGCACCCCACATTAGAAGTTTATTTTCAAATTTTACAGCTCGTTTAAAAGAATCACGATCCAGATGTTTTTAATTTTCAACACTTTTGTTACCGCTATACATAGTTGCAAAAATAATTAAAAACAATGGTGAAATTGTTTTGCATTCGCTAGTTTATTCAAATTAGCCATAAATGATATTAACCCTTTTAGTGCCACGCCCAATATGCAAGATTCATCTAAAGGTGCCAAGCCATTTTTTGCATTTTTGTAGTGCTTTTATATAACATTTCATAACTTCATAAATTTTTTTGTAAAAACTGAGGCTGTAGTGCCATAACACTATTTGAATCATTCACTATCATATTGAAGCATAATTATTATTGAAGAAGAATGTATTTTATACATTATTAGAAAAAATCATAAAAATCCACCAAAAAACAAAAAATACATTACAAAAAAAAAGTTTATGTCAAGCACTTTTTTTTACAAAAATTACAATTGGTAAAAAATCATTACTATTTACACTACAGTAATTAAAAATAAATATCCAGTCACTACCATTTTTATCTTTAATTTATAATTCAGAAGAATACATTTTATAATTTTGTTAGAAATTTTTATAAAAATCATAAAAAATAAACAAATATACTGAAAGGCCAAGTTTGTTTTCCGCACTTTGTAGTAAAAGAACATTATTTAGGCCTACAATATTTATAAAAAGATATTACAGTAACTATTTACATGATACTAAACTGAAGATTAAAAAGCTATGGATGGATTTGAAATAAAACAAAGAACACTCTAGGCCTAAATAGTTTATAGTAAACAAAGTTTGTAGGATAGCTAGGCCTACAGTAAATATCACTAAAGAAAAACGAATTATGCATATATTAAACTAAATGAAAAGAAGTTAATTAAAATAAAACACAATACCAAAAAAACACAAGTCTATTGCCTTAAAATGTATAAAAATCAATAAACATTTTAATAAAAACAACCGTAACACCGTTAGTACACTTCAACTCAACTGCGTTAGAACTTACGTCAGCTAGACCGGAACAGCTGTTCACTAAATCGATAATATTTCGACTATATTTTGTCCAAATAAGATGATTTTTACATCGAGTTAGAGCTAAAAGTTTGCCTTTTACAACTAAGTGAATGACAACACCATCTGTTAGAATTCACAGGAACTATGTGCACAAATGTGATATGCGCCGATCCAATCGGCGTCGGTACTCCTTGCATACATATGTCGCACTAAAAGGGTTAATAATGAATTACAACGGACAAAACTCGTTGTAGGTCTTGAGTTTAAATTTGCAATTAATTTTGTAAGTTTAAATAATATGGACTTGCAGTGAGTTGAAGCCAAATGTAGGTCACGAGATCAGCATGTATACGCGGGCGGTCTGTTATCGGGTAGAATTAAACTTTTGGACCCTGCCTGTCTGAAAAGGATTGGGAACTTATAAAAATTACCTAAAAGATTCCTACGGGAAGCCAAAATCCAAGATTTGAATAAAAAATAAAAATCTTCGGGAAATGCATTACGCTAACCGCGAGTGTATTTACTGCAAGATTCGATATTAAAAAGTCATAAAGTTACGTAAGATACGAGCTTTCAAAGAATGAGAAAATTTTCAAAATTCCTCAAATTTAAAAAAGAAAAGGTTTTTTAGGCTTTTCTTAAAAAGGCCTAAAATAAAGGTGAAATAAGTTTTAGCGAAATTTTGTCATATAAAAAAGTTAATGGTAATTCATAAAGTTTAAAGGATAAAAACGTAGGTTAAAAATAAAGTTTTTTAAATTTTGAATAAAACAAGTTTTAGTATTGATAAATGTAATTTATAATGTAAAAGAAAAACTAGAAAATTTATGAAAGGAAAAAGGTGATAGAATTTGCACCTTTACAGCTAATTAAAAATTTAAACTCAAACTTTTAACAATCCAAAATAGTAAATAGTAAGTAAATGAAGTAGTTATGTAAAATAATCCAGTATTTGAAATATGTTTCGGGAGTAAAGTAAAACCC
>JAGFPH010004497.1:13267-32640 GCA_018207615.1 Philaenus spumarius | reverse complement strand
TTGTAGGAAATTTCCTTGAGGTATTCACGATTGACACTTATGACGTTTAGGTCATTAGATGGTGATGGAAGGCCATACTTTTGGAGTGTTTGGTTTGACATTGAAAATACTATATCTTCTAAAAGTGCTAAACATTTGTTGGAAATAATACTTTTAGAGTAATTAATTTCAACTTCTTGAAACTCTGTCTCCATCTGCCTTTTTATATCTTCAGAAAAGCTGTCCTTGTGGTTTTCCCAAAGTCTTAATGGATCAGACAATTGACAAAATACCAGCATAACTGCAAATAATTGTCTTAGTTTGTAAGGTGAGTCACAAATGGCGGCTTCTTCCAAAGTATGTTGCCAGTGACTGTCATCCTCCAACAGACCTAGTGCTCGGCAAGCAGACTGATAAGTGGGATGCACAACACCTGACACGGTTTTAAGGTCATTGAAGCAAGTAGGTCCTCGAACTTCGTGTAGCAGGAGGCGTAAGTAATAACACTCTGCATTGTTTGGATGAACGGTGTACACTCGACCAATCATATCATCACGTTTGATTCCTTCATGACCAGGAACTGGTTTACCTTGTTTCCTTCGAGTAAACGTTTTATTTTTCCAAACATAGTGTGCCGGCACCTCACTATATAAAAGATTTCTTGCAAAATCATCTTTTTTACAAAGTTCAAAAAATGCTAAGAGAGTAGTTTTTGGTGGATTTTGTACTTTATCTACAACAGTATCAGGGGTAAAATAAACCCTTTGACCGTTCTCGAGATGGACAGCTAGGTGCATAACTGGTGGATACCTTTCATGAATTGCGAAGCATAATATTCTCCATGCAGCTTCTGAACTGCTAATATAGCGCCCTGTTTCGTAATTGGTTACTTCATCCCATTCATTTTCTACACCAAATGTTGCTTGATCACTTCCCTTGTTAACATATTTGCAGATATATTTAATAGACTTAACAGAATTGCATAACTCAACATTAATGTGAGCAATAAATGTTCGGGACAGAATGGGGTTGTACGGAATTACCCACCGATTATCAAGGTCTATTCCGTTAATATTAACTGTATGGCCACCATCAGACTGAGATCGTCTACGGTACAGGGGATAGCCATCATCAGCAGTTAAAGTCTCCTTGCATAATGGACGTGGGTACATCTTATTACAATTTCCGCTATTCATACATGGTGATTTTCTGTTCATATTTCCACATGGTCCATGAATCATTGTTGACTTAATTACTTCATAAAGAGCTTGATCATGGTTTCGATCAGGAATCTCAGCACTTATAATGCTGTCGATTTGTGAAGGCATGATTTTGTCTTTAAGCCATAGTAAAATGTGGGCGTGAGGTAATCCCCGTTTTTGCCACTCCACTGTGTACATGAAACACCTACTTTCCCCAAAAATACAGCCTTTAGTCAAGAGATGTATCATTTTTTTTAGTTTTATGTGGAAAACTCTTGCAATGATATCGTGTCTATCTTGAGCCCGTTGTGTACCAATTAATGCTTCTTGTATATCTGCCCACTTTGGGTTGCATGTGAACGTTATAAAAAGATCAGGACGACCATAATGACGTACATATGTCATGGCGTCCTGTGTTCTTTCGTGCATATAACGGGGCCCTCCTGTAAAAGTTGAAGGTAGCACCACCAATTTACCCACATCATTAATTTGTCCATCTCCTTTGCGTACAGCGTCCCGAAGGTGTATGTACTCTTCCGTTCGCAGTTTACTTTGGTTGTATCTAATAAAATTAAGTCTTTCTGTCTCTATCTTAGCATATACATCAACCAAATATTGATTAAGAAGACTGCGATAGAGTAAAATATGATTTTCTTGGCCCTCTCTTTCCATAATCTGATAAGAATAAAAGTCTGAAGCAGAAACCGTTTTCTTTAAAGGAGTTTTTGTATTTGGATCGAATTGGGGAATGTTAATGGAGTAGCCATCTTCTCCACGACAGAAAATCAGTGGATATTGTAAAGTGTCATACGAACGATGTGTCTCGCTGATTCGCTTCAACTTAGAGTTTCTACTGTGAAGAACGATGTCTCGTTTTTCAAATTCCTGACCAACAATCAACAAAGCCACTTCACTTGATGTTGGTGCATTATATCGGCCTTTATGTTCAGATGGAGGTTTTCTTTTTGCATTGATCACAACTTTAAACTCCTCGCCTTTTGGAGCATTCTCCATTGCGGTTTTAAAATCTCTTATATAAGGATTATGATTGTGTAAAAGTTTTTGAAGTTGTAAAATTATGCTAGCATTTAAATTAGGAATAACTTGGGATCTAATTTTTGACTCTTTTTCATCATCACCAACAAAATAAATCTGTAAAAATGATGGGGTTTCCTGCGAAGAAGGTAAAAGACTGCCAATTCTATGGTAAATCTGGCCTTGGATCTTAAAGGTTGGCATAAAGTTTCCTTCACGTACCTCATTTGCACCAAAAGACGTCATTTGAAAACAGCTATTGTATTTTCTAATAATTGTTAAAAAATGTTTAGACTCTGGATGATTGTTAGTAAGGAGGCTTTTTAGTGGTTCAGGAACCTGTTCATGGTGAGGGAGTTTAACTTTTCCATTCAAACAACAAAGACCTGGGCTTTCCTCTTTCCATTTTTTTGCATAACAATGTTTACAAATATTTTGTTCACCCATAGAAACAATCCTGTCATTAATGTAATCGGTATTGCAGTTATAATTAAATCCTGATAAAAATTTAACTTTCCATGGTATTAATCGTCTATTCTCATTATATATTTTAACAGCTTTTTGATTGACATTAGGTTTTTCTTCTGTATATTTTTTTACTGCCTTCCTATTGACATCAGGGTTCCTATCTGTATATTTCTTTACGGCTTTCCTATTAACATCAGGATTCCTATCTGTATAATTCTTTACGGCTTTCCTATTAACATCAGGATTCTTCCCCGTATATTTCTTTACTGCCTCTCTATGAACATCAGGGTTTTGTCTTCATATTTTTTAACGGCTTTCCTATGTTTTTGAACCTTACCTATATTTGTGAATCTTGCACGGCGTTTTTTTCCTCTTTTTTTATCATTAGTTTGTTGAAAGTTTGATAAATTTACAGAGTCATCAGATTTGTGAATGTTGATATTCACATTAGTTTGGTACTGGCTATTGGAAATATAGTTCATATCAGAAGAAGGGAATGCACTGCGAGTTTTATCATTGGCAAGGATTGTATCATTTAGTGTAGTGTCGTCAAAGCTATCAACATTGGGCTGTTGTAGGTGATGAGTGTCATATTGAGGTGTAAGTGGTTCAAAATGTGCTGACATCATATTGCCAGTGCACCTAAACCGTAATATGGGCCTTCCCTCGACATATGCAAGAGGTTCTAAAATTATATTTCCATCACGATGTATCACAAGATGGTATGGAAATATTTCTTCGGCTGCCTTAATTTCACATGGGGTGGCATATGTTGTGTGAAGGGACATGCTCGCCTGGTACTCAGCTTGGCTTGTATAAATGTTTCCACAAGGCAACATTGTAAACAGTTGTAACCGTTGCCAGTTATTACAAACATGTTGTACGACACTTTGTCGCAATTGATACGCCTGCAAGAAATTTCCAAAGAGGAAGTATGATAATGAATAGAAAAAGCATGAACCATCACCTTTAGTAGGTACTATACGATGAGGCACCATATAATTGTCAATAACAATAGGCTCCATTTTGCATCATACTTAACATGTTAAAACTGTCCCAATATCACAAATTTATAGCATGTGTTGAATTAAATTTGAGAACAATAAAATAAACAAAGAAATAAAAACAAATAAATAAATAAAGAAACAATAATTAAAACTCACTTACATTATTGAAACAGTGTTCATACACAATGTTCACTTAACATGTTAAAACTTTATTTAAAAAAATATTATAATCACAAATGTTTAACACGTGTTGAAGTAAATATGATTAGAAAGTAAAACTCAAGTACATTAATAAAGTAGTATTCAAACAAAGATAAATATGCTTTAACAGTATAATAAGTTTTAACTCATTACATATGAACAAACTTTAGCTGAAATTATTTATGTTTAGATCAGCTGTTTTTTAAACAATGATTAAAACATATGGCTAAGTTTTAATTCATTACACATAAACAAACTTTAGCAGAAATTATTTATGTTTAGATCAGCTATTTTTTAACATATGGCAATCAATACTTTGTGTTATCTCCAGTACCAGGAGACCGAGCTAAAGCTCGATTATGAGCAGGGCAATGATTTCAATAATTATTGAACGTTTAAAAAATATACAAACAGTTTATTTATGTGTACACCGACAAAATTATAAAATTTTAAACAGGCCTAAAATATGTTAACAACAATTAGGCCTAATTATTAATTGCAGAATTATTCATACACTCAAAACTATGCTATAGAAATGTGGCAGGCCTATATTAAAAAAATTATTAATTTGAATTCAATTTCTATTAACTTTTACTTTTTTTCTAACAAGTTAAATTTTGAAATCAGCCATTTAATGTATTAAGAATAATTACAGGATTATGAACATCGTTATAGACCAGTTTTAAAACTGCCGTTTTCGAGAAAATATTTACAAATATAAAATTTTCACTCATTAAGTTTGGGTTAAAAGATTTAATTCAGTAAAAACAATCCGAATATAAGAAACAGCTGTTCATTAATAAATATTGGATTATTGAGTTTAGAGGTTAGGCCTATAACATTAAACAACTATATAAAGGGTAAGTTTATTTAGCTGAAGTATCAGTTGCCATGGTAACTAAAAGTAGATACAACTAAAATTTTTGGGAACGGCAACTCGTAAATTAATACATTTTTAATATAAACAAATTTTTTTTTGGTAACCATTTGAGATAGAAGAAAATGTTAAATACAAAAAATGTAGATAATTTAATTCCACACAAACGACTTTCCATCAAATATAAGATCTGATCTTTGGTTTTACCGCTATGGCAAAAAATATAAAGCCATTACAAAACCGTTTTTGGGAATGACAACTCTTAAATTAGTACTTTTTTCAACTACAAACTAATTTTGTTTGGTAACTGTGTGAGATAGAAGAAAATGTTAAATACAAAAGTTGTAGATAATTTAATTCTACGCCAACGATTTTGCATCAAATTTAAGATCCAATCTTTCGTTTTCCCGTTATAGCAAAAAAAGGAAACTCAATACAAAACCATTTTTGGGAATGGCATCTCGTAAATTAATACTTTTTTTCTACTATAAAATAATTTTTTTTGTAACCGTTCGAGATAGAAGAAAATGTTAAATACAGAAGGTGTAGATAATTTAATTCCACACAAACGACTTTCCATCAAATATACAATCCGATCTTTGGTTTTACCGCTATAGCCAGAAATATAAAGCCATTACAAAACCGTTTTTGGGAATGACAACTCTTAAATTAGTATTTTTTCAACTATAAACTAATTTTGTTTGGTAACCGTTCGAGATAGAAAAAAATGTTAAATACAAAAGTTGTAGATAATTTAATTCCACACTAACGATTTTTCATCAAATTTAAGATCCGATCTTTTGTTTTCCCGCTATAACAAAAAATATAAAGCCATTACAAAACCGTTTTGCCAAAAACTACCCTACCCCAAAACTACCCCTAAAAATTGGAACTTCAAAATTAAATTTCTTTAGTTGTCCTATTTACATTACCAAGTATACACATGCCAAATTTCATCTCTCTAGTTTCATGGGAAGTGGGAGAATTAGTGATGATGAGTGAGTGAGGGCTTTGCCTTTTATATGTAGAGAAGATATGGCTATCTAAACTTTGTGTTACCTCCATAAGGATTGCATTGTAACTTTGGAAGACCGTGGGGCGGAGCCCTGATGGAATATCGCAAATTCCCTTCTTAGTGCGCTTCTAGGGCTGGAGATAAACGTTCATACCAAGTTTCATCTTCTTAGTTCTTTTGGTTGTCGAGATTTTGTGATCAGTCAGTGAGTGAGTGAGTGGTATTTGGCTTTTATATTATTAGATTCCATTATTAATTTCTTCATTATAATATTAATAACTTTTAAATTATTTGATCTATCAATATCAAGTTCTAAAGCAATTACAATATAATATTTTTATCTTTATTTGGATATATAATAATGAATATAAATAAAAAATTTTAACAAATAGGCCTACAATTTTACAATCCTTTTATAATTTCAGGCTACACGATTACCTAGTTAAAAATCTCCGTCGTCATAGGTAGATCCAGATAAAGTCTGTTGTTTTTTACTAGTATTTCTGATGTGTATCTAACTAATCTGTCTGTGATTTTTCACGGGGGCTTACTAGTCAACTCCTATAAAAGCAAGTGTACGTATGTACTGAGAACATATAACAGCTGATTTCACCCATCATCTGTAATTCTTAAACAAAACACAGCGTAGATTATACTTTGGGGTTATATTTACAACTTCAATCATTATAATTTCTTGTGAAGTTGATTCTTTTAAATATGAGTTATAGAACTAATGTATGCTAAAATACATTATAAGATTTGCTTTGAGGTTATAAACTGTATATAGGCTAAATACAACATTTTATGATCAACATATTCGTTTATACAAATTTAAAGAAGAGATACCTATTCGTTTAACTTCGCAGAAACATTCGTACATCTTCGTATAACATATAAACATATTCGATTATTAATTTCTTCACTACAATATTAATAACTTCTAAATCATTTGATCTACCAATATGAAATAAAAAACAATTAAAAGATAATATTTGTATTTTTAATTTGATTTATAATCTATATATATAAAATCTAAATACCACTCACTGCCTCACTCATCACGAAATCTCAGAAACCACCAAATGGATTAGAATGAAATTTGGAATGTAGCTTCCTCTAGGGCCGTAGGTGCTCGCTAAGAAAGATTTTCAAAAAATTTGAAATTTTAGGGGGGGGGGGGTCAAAGTTACTAAAAATCCAAATAAGAAATACATAATATTTGATTTGTCTATCCGTGCAAAGCTGGATCGGGCCAGCTAGTAATGTATATAAATACAGTTTTATAATCCTTATTATTGTACAGATTTACCAAGTTAAAAATCCCTGTCACCATAGACAGGTAGGCCTAAAAGTTTTTTGTTTTAAAATAGTAACTTTTTAATTATGTTTTTCTCATGTGAATCTAATTAATCTGCCTGTGATTTTTCACGGGGGATAACTAGTATTGAAATAAAAAATTTTTAGTGACTTTTTCAGCGAATTTTCAAATTCGGTTCATTTTAGTCGCAATCCACTATTTTTTCTTTAGTAAAACTCACTGTAACTTCAGAAATTATTAAGATATTTAGTTAAAATTTGGCATAAGCATAAATTTTCAAAATGGCGGCCATTAAAAAATTTAAACGTGGATTATCTTGAAAACCACTAACTGTAATATTTAATTTTTTTAAAGACAAACAAAATGTTTGGTGTTTGGTACACGTGTAAATCGTAACATACAAAAAGCTTATGCCAAATTTGAACTCAATATCTTAATCATTTCTGGAGTCACAGTGAGTTTTTGTAAAGAAACAAAATGGCGGATTAAGACTAAACTCAGCCGAATTTGTAAAAAAGTTACTGAACATTTTCATTTATTTTAATGTATACAATACGATCCTGCATAGCCCACTAACGTTTTTCTGTGACACCCTGTATGTACAAAATTGTTACACTTCTAAATTTGTATGCCCCAGAGGTTACACAAGGGTTACAAAAAACAAAATTCTTGCGTTACCTGCATGCTTCGAACTTTTAGAGTGACCAGACGCAGCTCTTATCCTTCTAGCAAGCAAAGGACTAGAGTAGAGTAGTCGACGCAGAGAAAAACGAGCTAGCCCACGCTTCCTTGGATTACTTGATGAACATGTGGAATGACTGTCCGCGCTTTCATGGCCTGATTTTCGCATTTCTTAGCTATCTGGAAGAACAAGGAACAAAAAGTTAACACTCAAGAGAGAAAACAGTTTTTCCACATATGTATATATTGTACAAAATCTGACTTGAATATAAGTTTTATTCAGATGTACAGGGCTTACTTAAATTTAAATTTCAACATGTTAGCCCACGGATTGGAAAATTTTATAAAATAAATTAAATAGGTACAATTCTTGCTTTTTTGTCTTATCCAATCCTAAATATGATAACTATATTGCCTGATACAAATTTCACTTTAAAAAAAGTTTAACCTAACTTTGGCACTGTATTATAAAACTGTAAACCAAATTGTAAATAAATAATCAATTAACTTAAAACGCTGCACCAGTAAACCAAATTTGTGAGTTTTATAAGACAGTAAGTAAACTCATACATATTATTATTGCTACCCTTTCTCACAACAAAATTATTTTTGGCTCATTAACAAATTTCCATAGGAAAGATGAGCTATTACGGTAAGACCCAAGGTCAACCAATATCGATGAGTAGTAAATACCCAATACGATGGCATTGCCCGAGGTCAGGCAGTAGTAAATGAGCATCGATCATGGTCCCCAGAACACGTTTTGGGATGACATTAAAAAATGTATATATATGTACATATATATATATGTGCACTCCAATGGCCGCATTGGTCCGATTTGGTACACACGTTGGTTGTCAAAGTCGCTCGAACGAGTTCATTAGCAAAAAAAGTCCAACAACCAGAAGTACGTTTTTTGACCGGAAGTAACTATTTTTTTTAGATTTGTTGCACTAGAATGAAATTTTTTGGGGTTTCATCCAAAAAAATAAATGTAGAATATGATTCTGCACGTTTTGTTTTTTTAAACGATCTTATAGCTGGCTTAGTTCCCCAAAATCGATGAGAACATAAAATACCATAAAAGTTTTACCGTGGGGACAACTTCGATCAGAGGCCAACACCCAGATATTCATTTTGAAACACCGTATAAACCAGCAAAATAAGGAAATTAAATTGTAAGACAATATCATTAAATTTGAGCAAAAAGTCAGCCAATTACGAGACAGACAATGAATTTCATCACTTGATGAGTACCGTAACTGTATTAAAAATGTTTTGTAATTTGGCACCTTTTTACATGAAAATAAAGAGACAGCGTTAAAATGTAAAGACATTTTAAGTGATTTCTATGAAAAAAGTTGTACAGCACCTTTGTACCTGATATGAGCTCTCCATTTTTTCCTTTATAATGTCTTTAAATTTGACTATTTACCAATTGAAAATCCATTGATTTCATTTTTAAATAGTTTATTTGTGATGAGACATTTGACCTTTTTAACAAGAACCCACAAAAGTTAAATACGAATATTATTGAAGAATTTTTCTCCGGTTTATAAAATATTTTAATTTTTTCATCAGCAAAACTTAAAAGACATGTATTAAATAAAATAGCTCACCAGTTATTATTATGTTACACCAGTTTATCACGAGTAAGAACTAGTTTCATACCCTCACAGATTGATTGTCTTTGTAATAGAATATTCCTTGTAGTAACTCTTGTATGACAAAGCTGATGAAACACTTATTGCTTCATCAATTTACTTTATTAAACTAATACGCTTCAGAGTAAATAACTAGTTAAAAAAACTTGTCAGATACTTTGATTAATAGTCCGTCCATATGTAGTTTACAGGGTGTCCCGTAAGTAAAGTGCCAAACTTTGGAGAATGGTTCTATGGGTCAAAATAAGAAAAAATGCTTTGTTTTCAATATATCTGCCATTTTATTTTTTGTACAAAATAATTCCTATCTACACTAAATTCCACGTTCACCGTGCAGTACAGGTCTTACAGGAGATAAGTCATGCTACTACCATTACTGGAAACATCATGTTGATTGTCACGTGGGTTGCGTCAACTGTCTGAGCGCTGCATGGGAGTTGATGTTTTTTGGATGGTTAGTACCACAGAGACTGCCGTTTGGATAACATGGCTTATGGTCGCTCCGTACTGCACGGTGAACGTGAAATCGAGCGTAGAGAACGGTTTGACCGATTGTAGTTCAAACTTGGCACGAAGTTTAACCCAACAATGATATATCTCAAGAAAAATAAGCGATTAGATCCAATCATGAGTTTCAAAATGGCGGCTGTTTGAAAATTTCAAACCTAAGTTATTCAAAAACCGTACATTTTAACAAAAAATGTCAAGAAATTTTTTTGTAGCCCTTTTGCTTTTCTTTCGGAAGGTGTAAGTGTCAAAACAATCGGTAGCTAAGTTAAAGATAATGACAGCAAATGTATATACAATATTGCTGTGTTTACTGTGTAGGGTGCCGGGTTGAATAAACCAATTATTACACATAACTTAACTACTATCCTTCATCCGATTGTTTTCACAGTGGTACCAACGGATAGGGAATGAAAAGGACTACAAAAAAAAAGTGTCTTGACATTTTTTGTTAAAATGTGCGGGTTTTGAGTACAATATAAGTTTGAAAATTACAAAACGTCGCTATTTTTCAATACACAATGCATTCCGTGCTTCGCACGCCAACCCCCTTACTGGGGGTATTTTCAATACGCAGTGCATTGCAGCTCATGCTTGAACTCTTGTAAAAATAAAAGTATATGCAAAAACGGCACATAACTTTTAAAACATATTTTAGTGCTAATCTCTTTAAAGAAAAATACCTGACTGTAATTAATAATATACATATTTTCTTTCCCCAAAAGCTAGAGGGAATGCCATGGCCCCACTCTGCCCATAGGTGTGGGCGCCCATGAGGTTAACC
This sequence comes from Philaenus spumarius, assembly GCA_018207615.1. Lineage (NCBI taxonomy): Eukaryota > Metazoa > Arthropoda > Insecta > Hemiptera > Aphrophoridae > Philaenus > Philaenus spumarius. Next base: position 21,902 of record JAGFPH010004497.1, on the reverse strand, counting down.
CAAACCTGAACATAACAACAATAAAGTTTATCAGGTATGGTGTTGCATGCATTTTTCGGCTCACAGTCCCTAAGGAACTAAATATTTATAAATCATAATTTAAAAAAATATATTTTTTTAAATTTTATGCAAACACACCTTTTTTGAATTTATTAATTGCTTTGTTAGCGAATTTAGGTAGGAAAAATTAGCTATTGCAGACTCTTACGGTAAGACCTAAGATCGGGAGTAGGAAATAAGCACCGATCATGGTCCCCAGAATGCATTTTGAAGTGCCATTAAAAATTACATAAATGTACATGTGTTCACATTCTAACGGCTGCATTTTAACGATTCCAACGATTTGGTCCAAATTTGGTACACTACACACGTTGGTTGTCCAACGTCTAACGTTGTTGGAGTTCGTTGGCAAAAAAAATCCAACAATTGGAAGCACATTTTTTTTCACCGGAAGTGAAATTTTTTTTAGATTTATCTTACCACAGTAAAACTTTTTTTGCGTTTCATCTAAAAAAATAAATGTAGGATATTATTCTGCACATTTTGTTTTTTTACACGACCTTATAATAGCCCATCTGGTTCCCCCAAAATCGATCAAAACGTAAAATACAATGAAAAGCGTGTTTTTCCGCTGCTAGCGGGACGAAGCAATGCATGAGCCGGGGCTGGAGGCCAAGGTGGAAACAAATTCTACTAATATATTTCGTACTCGCAGGCGACTATTCAGCATCTCCGTGAGTAGGCCAATTTCCCAAATAGTTGGTTGAAACCCTAAAACACACAAATTTAATTTTGGAAATTCACTTAACTCACGTCAGAGGTTCAGCTGCGTGATGGAATTATTTATATACGGTATCAACCGCATTTTCAGAATTAAAAAAAAAAGAAATGTAATAGGGTTGTAGCAGAACATGCTGTAAATATATTTCTCTCTAAATGATTGACATTACCGAAAATGAAAAATATGAAGTCTCAGAAAATTTGTTTAGGGTCAGAAAGGCATACCTATTACACTTGGTAAGCTTCTGCAATCATTATTACAGTTAACTACAAACGAAGCACAATTCAAGCAACAAAAGAAGGGTGGTAGGAGAATGTGCTGCGAGTCTTCTTTAAATTACCACAATTTACTCAAACAAGAAATATCGAAAGTGTACGGGATTAATCCGTCAAACATCTAAATTTGAAATCAGCTGCAATCAATACCTTTTAAAAGTTAATTAAAAACTAAATAAAATTCACTAAAATCAACACAAAAAGGATGGTGGTTGCACGAAAAATTTTTATATTATGAAGAAAATGTTTAACAAAAAGTGGCCACTCTAATATTTTGAAGGCTTATTATTATATAGTAATGTTCCGGAGTACAAACATTAGCACATTATTTACTAATGATGTAATGCTTAACTTCTTGTGATTATAAAAACATTTTTACGAGTTTCTTTGAATAAACAATAAAAGCACAAACAGTATTACATAGCATTTACTTATCAAACGGACGGACCATTACTGACGCCATCAATTTCAACATTCCTTTTAAATTTTTTTCTTAATTTGCTATCAAAGAATTGGTAGTTAAATTAAAACTTTGGACAGATAACCAAGTTATACGGGCAAGATGAATAAACACGCTAATCTTGTTATACTTAATGCACAGTTCTATAAAGACGTAGAGCCATAAACGTATAGTTTGTTGTGTACTTAATCTAGTGCCTAAAAGCAATATAAAATACTGCTATCTTATAAAAATATTTGTTTATTTATTTACTACCAAATAGGGCAAAAATTAAAAGCATTTCTTTCTTGGCTTAAAAAATAACAACAATATTTGCATTTAAAATAATAAATGAATAAATCTATATTCAGCAGCGAACAAATAAATATATGAGATTCTAGGCATTGCCTGTTTAAGACTTCCAACAAACAATTTCTGCTCCATCAAATAGTAGTCTGGCACATCCCTACGTTATTTGTATTTCAAACAAAAACAAGGCATTCACTCACTTAAGTTACACTATTTATATTAATACTAGAGGAAACCGCTGCATACTCCGCACACCAACCCCATTGGTACCTTCTATATACATAACCATGTTACCTTTTCTTTATAATAAAGGTGTAGGATTAATAATCCTATATTCTAATACGAGCAATGTCTGTTTGTACGAGCAATCTCGTGATCCAGTGGAAGGATTTTGCTGAAAGTTCGGGATTACAAGCTTTTGGGTCTAAAAAATCGATTGGTGAAAACCACTACCTCAGGAAAACTCATATTTTTTCTAAACAACTCATTTGAAAATTTTTAACATTGGGCTTATGGAGTTTAAAATCATTACATTATATATGTTTATTGAATATAATAATAACAGTAATCAGCTGTTTCCTATATTATTTCCATTATCAGCTGATTTCAAGCTCACAATTTAAAAAAAAATGTCTAGCCTTTAAGATAGGTTTTTGTGGAGAACGACATCTGTTGAAGTATTTTTATTTCGTATTAGAGTAAAGGATAAACAGTTCATTTGTACGTACTTCGAAAAATATTCATATTTATTCAGTATGCGATTTGTATTATTCAGTATTTACATACATTTTCCTAAAAAAAAAATACCGACTCGATTTCCCAGGTACTAAACTCAAAGCTAAGATGGTAAATAATGTTAAATGTTCAAATCAAATTATTTGGTATATTTTATAACAGCATTTATAATAAAGGTTAAAATAACCAGCAAACTACACTTTAATAAAAGCCTAACCTAAAAGTTAGAAATAAAATAATTGCTTTAAAGTTTGAAATCAGCTGTTAATGGAAATATTGGAGCAAACAGCTTTTTTATCTGTTATTTTATTCAATCGTTTGCTATGGTAATAAATGTAAATACATGTGTTGGTCCATCAGCCTAGGCCTAAATTAGGAATTTTTTGCGACTAAATTTACAAATATTGAAATAAAAAAATGTTTTTATCAAAATGAATTATAGCCAATGTTACTAAACCAAGCTACCAATAGTGTAGCTTTTTATTGTAAAAAAAAACTATTTTTTCAATCGGTTCAGTAGTTCCAGACATTACTCCCTACATACAAACAAATTTTACCTCTTAATAATATGAGTATAGACAACCTAGGTTCAAATAATTTGTTCCAGTTATTCTGTCTTAATATTTCTTTTTCCCGCATTTGTTTTTGTATTTTTTCAGCCGGTAAATAGACCTAGCTGAGTCATTTAAGCTATTTTATTTACAGTCTGCTAAAAGAAACAAATATGAACAGGTGTCTTGAACTAGCTGTGGCTATTAGTCTCTGAGCTGAACCACCTGTTTTTGTTGTAGCTGTTGTACAGTTTCTTTTATGTACTGAATTGAGATTAGTGGTTCTCTTGTTTATTTTAAAAGGTAGGAATATATTTCTTTGTTCTTTGGTGAGAGAAAGGCTAAAAAAACTGGCATTTAAAATTTGCAAATACCTTGAACAAGTTTACAATAAATTTTGCACAATAATACTTGTGTTGTTATTTTATGAAGGTTGATTTCCCCATGAATATTATTTGAAATATTAATACTGTATACTATTATTAACGAAAGTCCATAGGAAAGATGAGCTATTGCAGTGACCCTTATGGTTAGACCTAAGGTCGGGAGTAGTAAATGAGCACCGATCATGGTCCCAAATATAAGTTTTGGGGGGTCATTAAAAATGTTGTATACAGGGTGTCTCACAAAGAAACTTTCAGGATGTGTTCTAATAGTGAAAAAAAAAGAAAAAGTTATTATAAACATAGATTCGGAAATGCTTTGTTTTCCAGATATACTCCATTTTGTTTTTTACAAAATAATTTATATCTAGAGAACGGATAGACTGATTAAGTTCAAACTTGGCATGAAGTTCAATCTAACAATGATCTGACTCAAGAAAAATAATCGATTCTATAAAATGATACGTTTAAAAATGACGGCTGTTTGAATATTTAAAACCTAAATTACTCAAAACCGGTACATTTTAACAAAAATTAATAAAACATCTTGTTTGTAGCCCTTTTGATCCTTATTGGATGGTGTAACTGTCAAAACAATCAGAAGAAGCTAAGTTAAAGATAACGACAGCAAATGTACTTCCGATTGTTTTGACAGTTACACCATCCGATAGGGAGTCAATAGGGCTATGTACGGTTTTTGAGTAATTTAGGTTTGAAATTTTCAAACAGCCACCATTTTGAATCGCATGATTGGATATAATTGTTTATTTTTCTTACGAAAGAGCATTGTTAGATTGACCTTCATGCCAAGTTAATCAGTCAAACCATTCTCTATATATGAATTATTTTGTAAAAAATACAAAATGGCAAATATCTGGAAAACAAAGCATTGCCGAACCTATGTTTATTTCACTTTTTCTTTATTTCACTAGTAGAACACATCCTGAAAGATTCTCCGTTTCAGTATATATGTGTTCACACTCTAACGGCCGCATTTTAAGTCCAATGTGGTCCGAATTTGGTACACACGTTGTTTGTCAAAGTCGCTAAAAAAAATCCAACAACCGCAAGCACGTATTTTGATTGGAAGTAACAATTTTTTGATAATATTTCGTACTAGAATTTAACTTTTTTAGGGTTTTAACTAAATAAATTAATGTAGTATATTATTCTGAACAATTTGTTTTTTACACGACTTTATAGCTCGCTTGATTCTTCAAAATCAATCAAACCGTAAAATACCAAAAAAGAACAAGGTTTAAATCCATGTGAGAGCATCTTCTGATCGCAGGCTGATGGCCGAGTTTGTTTGTTGCGAGCGAAACGAAGCAGTCCATAGCCTGAGGCCGCAAGGTCGAGGTGCAAACTCGCAAAGCGAGCTATCCGCTGCAAGTGGAATGGAGCAGCGCCTGAATCGAAGCTCATGGCTTAGGTGGAAACAAATTCTACTAATACATTTCGTACACAGAGGCAGCTGTTCAGCGCCTTTGTGCGTAGACCAACTTCCTAAATTGTTAAGCGAAACCGTAAAGCATATCAATTTAATTTTGCGAATTCGCTAAACTTACGTCAACGGTTTAGCGTCGTGATTCAATTATTGATTTTATTTCATTGTTTAAGTTTTACATAACAGTGTTCATGGACTTTGGACAATTTCAATTTATACCAAAAACACATAATATTAAATAACAAGGGCTTTTTTAAACTAGCGAACACACACAAATAAATCAATAAATCAGTTTTCTTTAACCTTTTTAGATAAATGTTACACTTTTTTTTAACAATAATACTTTAATAATTCAACAGATCAAACAAATTCCCTTTTTTACAACTTTATGCCTCTTACAATCTAATTTTTAATATTAAAATTACATCATTTCAATAAAACTTTTATTCATAGAATTATGATAACAAAATATACACATATTTTTTATTCATTCATATAATAATAGGCTATAATATGGCATCAAGAAATGCCCTCTTGGCATGGAAAGCATCGAACTTCAGCATACGTTTTAATTTGTTTCTAAAAACATTGACTTCCATTGTATCTTTACACTCTTTAGGAAGTTTGTTCATGAAACGACAGTAGATTGTTGAAAGCTTTTAACCTGTGCTGTTTGCTATGGAAGTCATTTTTATGACGTGTATTGTGTGTATGCACATGCACATCAGTTTTTCGAGTCACAGAACTCTTTTACTTCAAAAATTTACATACAGCAAAAGATCCTAACCCCCCCTCCTCCCCCCAGGGGGGGGTAGGTATGGGCAGGGGGGAAGGAATATACCTAGCTATTTAATTGCATCTAAAAGTATCACAATGGCCCAAACAAGCCATAATTCTTACTGCTTGCTTTTGTAAACTGAAGACCCTTTAGGTTATTATTACCCGACAGAGCAATTCCATAATTTAGATGAGAAGAGAATAGACCAAAGTACGCTAATAAAGGAAGTTAAATGGACACACCATTCCTGAATCAAATAATGGTGGTTGAGTGGTAGAAATTGAGCAATTCTCTTACATGGATTATGAAAATTAATTTATCGGGTGTTTCCTATGAATTTCCTTCCTTGTTCAGGGAAATACATAAAATACATTTGCACAGGATTATAGTAAATTTAATTGCCTTTCGAATGATATAACTCGCAAATTGTACTCGGGCTTATATACGCCTCAAATCCTATCCAAAAACGACTAAACGGTATAATTACGTCATTTTGAATCGGATCGAAAAACAAACAGAAAAGTACCTGAAGAATCCTACTAGGACCCTTTCACCAAAAAATCAGTAATTTTGAAGCATATTTACTACTACATATTAATCCGGGAATAATAAATATATATTTATACGCCTACATATATAAATGAATGAATCTTATCTCCAAATGGTCTGTACAGAATGAGTCCTACCCTCCTCCGACGAACCGTTTTCAAGTTGGGTCGAGTGTAATAGTTCTTATTTTCTTCAAAAATTCAGCTAATAAATACGCTATCCAAGAATACTGGATGAATAGGTAACGTTTAAAGTGAAAATTAGGATAATACGCTTTCTTGTTTACAATTTATAAACACCTACTTAACATCTAGATTTTATTTACTCTTGATCCCATCTTTTCTCCAAGACCTTATATTTGGCATGAATCAAACCAATATATGTTAGAATAATATACAATTTAAAAAAAATCTAAGATAGTATTTTTGAGATTTTCAAAATTTTGAAAAACAATACAAAACTTTTTTTGGTTTTTCAGGTTGCCATGTTACATATCAAATTAAAGCCCATACAATAAGCTTTAATTGAGCTTACAATCATCCATCTAGCACTATCGCATCGGTTGTAAATCTACGAGCATTTTTTAAACCCAAATCATTGTCAAATTCCGCAATTTTCAAAAATCGATATTAAAAAAACTACTCAAGTAAAAGATATGAAAAAAGAGATTTATAATGTATTTAGTACACCAACAATCTTGTACATCTGAGACATAAAGGTTCAAAATTGATTTTTCATTGGGCGATTTGATATGGAATGACCCTGTAATTTTGTCGTATGACAGGTCCAAAAAGAGTATCTGTACACCAAATGAAATAAAGGACAAAAATAAGAACATTGCTAATAATATTATTGATGAAAATATTTTTCTAATGAAAACTATATTGACAAAGCACAAAATAAATGTAAAGCTGCATGGAACATTGTTAAATCTAAAACTAATTTTAGTTCTAAAATCCATTAGAAAGTTATTGATTCCAATGTCTTTAATGAGTATTTTATTAATGCAGCAGTGAAGCCAAAGAACAGGCTTGTATCTGATGATTACAGTCCTGCTATGAAGTTATTGGATAACCTAACCTCAACTTACAATACAGAAAGAGTGGAAGAGTATTGGTGTAAAAGATGTTTTCAAATGGGTTTCTGAACCCAGTACGTCACAAAGTGAGGACTTTTACGGTCTATCAAACAAAATAGTTAAGGAGATCATTCATTTTATTCTAGATAGGTAGAACCACTGACCTATCTTTTTAATATGACATTAGAAGTGTTACCAATCTTCAAAAAGGGGAATGAATTATGTCCCACAAGCTATATACCAATATACGTAGTTCCAATTTTAAGTAAAGTCTTTGAACACTCTATAAAAGAACAGTTGTATAGGTTTTTCATTTAAGGAGAGTATACCCTGTCCGCCTTATTGAATCTGATTCCCATAAGAGCAATGCTACAGAATAAGTAATTTTTTCATTTTAAAGTACTGTCATATGCAGATGCCGAATACATTTTCAAAAACCGTTGTATTGTTTTCATAAACGTATGATATAAATAGTAAACTTTATTAATTGTTTACTCTGTTGCAAAAAGAGATATTGCAAAAAAAAAACCTTAGCAATCAACACCCACACTCTATTTTACTTTAAGAAAAAAAAACAGCTTTCGTTTTTTGACGAAAATAACTCACAATATGCTTAAAAGTGAAGGTATGGTTAGGTCAGGTTAGCATTGAAATTGTAGCCAACTTCGCCGTTTTGAATTTAGGGACCCGAGCCTTAAGGAAAACTCTTGTGTGGAGAAGAATTTGGTTTCCTTCCTGGGCTAAACACCACTAGAGCTATTGTTGAACATGTTTTGTTAAATTTTGAAAATAGAGAACACACTTCAGCTACACTAGTCGATTTATCTAAAGCTTTCGACAGCATTCTCCATAAATTACTTTCATAAAAACTTTGTTCTTATGGAGTTAGAGACATTGTATTAAATTCAATTCAGTCTTATCTTAGTGATAGACAGCAAATGGTTGTTCAAGTCCAGTATAAGCCTAATTTTAAAACTGTAAAAATTGGGGTACCACAGAGATCGGTTCTGGGACCTTTCCTCTTTATTTTTTTTTATAGACGGCAAATGGTTATTCTAGGCCAGGATAAGTCTAATTTTAAAACTGTAAAAATTGGGATACCACAGGAATCGGTTCTGGGACCTTTCCTCTTTATTTTTTTGATAGACGGCAAATGGTTGTTCAAGGCCAGGATAAGTTTAATTTTAAAACTGTACAAATTGGGGTACCACAGGGATCGGTTCTGGGACCTTTCCTCTTTATTTTATTTTTTTGATAGACAGTAAATGGTTGTTCAAGGCCAGGATAAGTTTAATTTTAAAACTGTACAA
>JAGFPH010004496.1:97475-118193 GCA_018207615.1 Philaenus spumarius | reverse complement strand
TACGATGCTAAACTGCACCATATTGGGGAAAATAAACACACTGAAAGAAGCTCTTATCCAATGGGTTGAATATACTCAAATAGACGCCATATAAACTGCTCCACTATTTGTAATGAAATAGTTGTTCTAATTCAAAGGAACATTGTTAGGTTGGACAGAAGTGGTACCCTATGATAGTCCTCAACTTTGCACCTTAACTAAAATCTATTATTTATTTTTTAAACTATAATGGATATATATGGTTGAAAAAGGAAACGATAACTGTAATCACCACTTTGTGTCTTACTTATATATGAGTGCCATTTCAGACAAGAATAAGATAAGAAACACATTTTCTTTTACATGAAAATAAAGTGATAAATTATACATTACTGTAACCAATAAATTATTAGAACATATTTTTTAATAGATATGAAAACATCTTTGTCCTTATGGGTTTTGATGAATACTTGAAATAAAGTCAAATCGTACTTAAGTAATATTGGAAATTCATAAGTATAAAACATACAAATGCAATAAAATTAAACAGAGAATATAGAGAGAAAGTATTACAGATTGCATGTAGTGAACAAGCTTATTTTTATTGTTCAATATATGACAGAAACAAATATTCATAAAGGATTAAAGCATTGAAATCTGAATAAGAATTAAGTGAATTAATGCAAGAGTTGAACATATACAAAAAGGTAAAACTTCCGATACAATTAGCACATGGAGGTTTGTGTAATTTGAAGGACCGAAAAGAAGAATAGAAGAGGCATACTTGCCACAAAATATAAGGCCTCGTTAGTGTAAATAATTTTGGTCGAACCTTAGAGAAGTGTACTATAGATGAATTTATTAGACGGCGACCTATTTTGAGTACTTGTGCGAGAGAGAAGGAGATAGTGGCGAGGGAGGGTATTCCAACCCCCACACTACTTCCCCTCCCCCCTCGCACCACCACTTTCCCTAAATGTGGCAAACTACGCAGAGCACCGGCCGGCATGTCGATGGTGGTGGGGGACCTTCAACTACCTCCCCTACATGCGCCAGATTTTTCGCGCAGGTCGCCGTTAAATAAATCTATCTATAGTAAGGATTTATACATTTTACCATGTACTTACCAAATTTAACCTTTCCTCTCTATAAATTCAAGAAACAATAAATTTAAATTTTATTTTAAAATTATTATTTGTGAGGACTTTATGTTTTCATAAACATATTTTGTGTACTGTGGAATACAGTAATATCCATTTATTATTATTTTTTGTATATATCCTCGTATCATCTATGCAAAATTATAAACTAATCGGTATAGTAACATTATGACTTACTTTATTCACACATAAAATAATTACAGACATAGAATATAAATTTGTTTAGCGGTTCTCTCTAAATAATACATCTTATTCTTTATCCTTGAGTTTTACTTAATAAGGGAATGCATACTTTGAAATAATAAGAATTTCTAGTGGTGGATATAATTAATGAAATAAACATTTTAATATAAAACAACAAGTATATATTATGCATTATTTAACATTATTTCTTTTTTAGACTCTCTGTACTTATCACATTCTGGTATGACACACACTGCAATAGATTTAAGATTACTTTTAATGATAATTGTTAAAGGGAAAAACAACAATAATTATTTCAATACTTTGACACTATGCCAAATGATAACATTTTTACCTACGACCCAACCGATAAAAATTGTTAGTTTTGCAGAGCTTTAACATTCGAAAACTAAATAAAGCTATTTTCCAAATCTTTGTTCACGATTCGCATACGACTCTAACGCATTTATGAAAGTGTACAGTGTTAAGTTGTGATGAGTTGGTATGGTTCTGAAACATAATACAAAACAATTTGTTAAACAAAACTAACTACTATGGAAGTATTGTGGTAAATCTGTAGGGTACACATTAAAAACGTAAATAGATAATCTGGCTATTGGTAACACACAAACACATATTTATACAACTTAACACAGCAACAAATATACACACATCATTAATAGTCCAGTAACCATATACAGAACACCTTGGGGTAGTTCCGATTGTTTACCAAGTTGTTTATGATGTTGGCCCAATGCATAATCCAAGTTTTCGGCTTCGAGCGCCGAATTCAACATTGTTAAAAAAACCCAAAAACAGCAAAATGTTCGACCTCTCTTCAGTGTTTAACGATTTTAACCCTGAAGGACTGTTTTTACAATAATAACTACTTCAAAAGTTTTAAAAGTAGACTAAATTTGCTACAATGTGAGATCAGAACTGACTGTCGACCAAATAGTTTCAAAAATACAGCTTTTCAACACTTATCGTTTTTTTTTTCAAACTCGGAAATTTTTAGCAAAATATTTTGTTGTTTAGTGGCATTTTCGACCCTGTAAACCTATTTTCTTCGGGATATGCCCCTCTCATATTCCAATGGACCTTGAAGTCGTTAGACCGGGGACCCGCAGATGAACCACTCCTACATTTTTATATTTCTCATTACTAGCTCTGTACTTTGTGTTACATTATAATGAAAATTTGAATTAGAAGATGTGAAGGCTGCAGAATAAAGTAGATAAGAAGAGGCGAATGGAATAGGACTTCAAGTTAGTTCAGTAACCGACCTTGTAGGTCTATTTTCGATTACCTATTATAAATTATGTTAAATTTAGATATCAGTCAAAAATGTATAAACATTTTATATTTTATATCTTGACTATGTGAATAATTGAAATGAATACTTAGGCAATTATTAGACAGATTGTTTATGTTATTCTTTATTATTGAAATTTGTATTAATGCCTGAGTTTATAACGTTGGGTAAGGTTGAATTTAGAGTGATTTTCTAAGCTTCTGTTTGCAATGACTGTTAGCAATAAAATGATCTTCAATAATACTTTATAATTCAATTGTTGTTCAATAACTATAGTTCTTATTCCTCCCAAAGAACTTGCATGTCTTTTGTGACTTTTTGTTATTCAGGTTAATTTTGAGTTTACTAAATCTATTTTACAAAATTTTCTTACTAACCTAATGAAATATATGAGTTGAATTTCAGTAATTCTTTATATTCAAGTTTCAGGCAATGATAACCGCTCAGGTTTTCCGCCTTAGAAATTATATTTATTCAAATTTTTTACTGTGTTAATTTTTAGTGTAAAAAAATTATATAAAGGTTTAAACATTTCTTATGGTATAGCTTAGGTGTCATATTTAATTAAATACTTCAGTGGTAAATTAGGTTTCAAATAATTTAACACAATCTTTTAAATCCTGTGCATTAAAGAATTCTTACATTATAAAAAAACATGGTGTGCTTGAAATAGTAATAGATTTAATTTTAATCTCAAGAAGTTTTAAATTATTTAAATTCTGTATCGTTAAAAAATGGGCAGTGGAACTAAACTAAAGAAAATATAAATGTGTTAAAAATGAAACAACTAATGTTTTGTACAGGTTATTTAGTCAAAATAATATCACAAATAGTTCATCCTAACACATTTTTGGATGAAGAAGGTAGATACAACCAGATTTCTAGGTCTAATTATAGACAACAGGTTAACGTGGATTGATCATATTATATAATATAGTGTATGTCAGGAGTGTTTTTTTTATCCATAATTTAGCCAATACTGTGGTATGTATATTGAATTGAAGCAGGCTTATTATGGTCTAATACAGCCTCAATGTAATTAAGGGCTTAGTGGGGAAATTCTAGCAAACAGCACTTACAAAAAGTATTCACTTAATAAAAGTAAATTATTATTAAATTAGTCTACACTTTATTTTTGACACTTGCTATACGAATTGTAAATTTGTCAATAACAACAATAATAATTAATAGATAAAACAAAATTTCATCATCCTGCTGGAATATGATATACATTTTTTGTTTCGTACTAGCCAAATTCTATCAAACAGTTGAAGTAAGTTGTCCTAAAGAAAATTTAAATAAACTACAAAAATCACGTTCCTTTGAAACATATGTGGCTATAAGAACTGGTCTCCTACTACTTCAGTCCACACATCACTAAATCATGGTTGAATGCCGCCACTTATCTTGCATCTTTTGGATTGCAAAAATATACATTATTTTTAAACAAATCTAAAATATTGGAGAGCACAGTAGTTCAACAATTAAATAATAATTATCACCGAAAATAATTTAACATTTATCAGCAGCAACCCTGTTTAACCTGATGTTTAATAGAGAGGGAATGGAAAAGTTAATGTTTTGGAAATTGATTTGAATTATACAAAAATGTTTAATGGAAATAAGACAATTAAAACTTATTAAAAAAAATTTAAAACTTCAACTAATTTCCTTCCTAGGGTAGTTTTCATGAGTAATAAAAAAACAATGAGTTATTTAATCCTATTTACAGTACCTTACAGTAGTCAGGTAAGTGTTATGGTATACAGTACATACTTTTACAATTTTAATAGTTTTCTTATTTTAGCAATTTTATAAAATGAAAAACTGTAACTTCAAATTGCTGTATCTGAGGAACTATTTGAAGTACAGCAACGATTCAAATATGGAAATATTCCACCAACACCACTTCGAATGGTCCAGGTACCATTTCCGTAAGTTTGTAACTGTAAGGTTACAAGAATAAAAATATTAATTATGTAAAATTGTTTTTAAAAAAATGGGGTTCGTTAAAAGGTTTCAAAAATAAAAAAAAATACTCAAAAATAATAAAAAATGCTATATGTGGATTATTTTCTATTAATTATCACCTCTCCTTCATCTCATTTACTTATTTACCTTAATACACAAGAAATCGTCGTTCATAATACACCTTTAATCACCAAGAAACACCTCTTACCACTTTACCTCCATTTACTAAAAATCACCATATATCATATATCTCCCCTAACTCCAACGTAGAATTACACCTTATGCTCCACCTTACACCTTACTTATAAAAACCTTGATACCACCTTCATTTAACTCAAATAAAAAAAATAATATTAATCATAATAATAATAATCCACATATAACTCTATTTATGCTCCATTAATACCTATGGATTTATCCATCTATAATTACCAATTACCATTAATGATTTACTATGTTAATTCAATTTTCTCAGGGGTGAATACTTGGCTGCAAAGTAATGGCTTGTGGATGTACATGGCTAAATAAAGGAGTCTAAGACATTGTAGCGGAACAACTATTTGTTTACTCAAACATCTTTAAGAAAAAATGATTATTTACAAGAAAATATATCAACATTACAAGAGACAAACAAACAAATCAATTATATACAATCTATACAAAGTGTTCTCAACCCTAGTTTAAAGTATGACGCAATAAAAATCAAAGGAAGTTACTTGTTAGAACAATTAAAAATTTTATATCTGCAGACTGAAAAATGTATGTCCTATGGCCATTATTACTTACTGTGTTATTCGTTGCACTGTTTTTTACCTAGGATTTTTTGTTGTTCACACAATTAACACAAAGTATCTCGAAGCATAACGCGCGTTTTGTCAAAGCACATGGCGACCTTCTATTACTTCACTTATCTCAGAATTCACTACCTCGATTATGTTTTCTACATTTCCACGAATGTAGAAGCACCTCTACTTCACTTTAAAATAAGATTTGTTCTTATTTTACTGAAGAAACTCCATTTCTTGACGAATTTCACACCACCTGTCGTTTACTATGCACACAGTCCATCCACCATGTTTTTCGTTCTGCTACGTTCTTTTCTGTGCTGTTCGTCACGTAGGCAAGAAGTACAAGGCCTTCTCTATCAGTCTTGTTTTAACGCTTGTTGTTTGTACTGCGTTCAGACACTTGTGTACCGATGTTATGTTGTGCCCTTGTTATATTCGCTGATACATACTTTAATTTTTTCATACGTGCTTATTTCTCAATTTCAATAGTTCTTTAAAACTGTCCATTGTGCAATTATTTAATTGTTTCTTTTCACCGTTCGCATCAACCGCATTACTCGTTAAAATAGTTTTTATATAGTTCACACACGTTACATACGTTTATTCATTAATATATTTTAAGTCTGCTTTTATTTTATCTACTAACAGTCTGCTTTTTACTTTGTTTACTTTTATTTAAATGATTTTACTTTAATTGTTTTGCGTCACAAAAGAATTTATATGTATACAAGAATTATAAACGTTTACTATTATATATGTTGCGTAATTTATTTTATTTAGACCAAACCTCTATGCTTTAGACATTATGGGAAATTGCTGATTTATTATCATCGTATTATATTTCTGTTACATGGCTGTCAGTGTTACAAGTTTCCCAAGAAAAGAAATACATCAAAACCCCTTTTTCTTATGGAAAATAAATGTTATATTTAAAACTGCTGTATCATGGTTTAAACTACAGTAGAACTCCAACTATCCGGATTAATTGGGACCGGACCCGATCCGGATAATCAAAAATCCGGATAATTGGATTTTTCTCGAAAAAGGCCGTTTTTAGGAGAAAAACGTAAACAAAACACAATAGAGAACATTTACGGTATTTATTATGAAAAAAACAATATCAATGACAATGTTTACATTACGTAATATTTACAAACAATACTAAATCACTGTAAAATACATTATGTTTTTAACATATGTCAGCTGTTTTGCTACCTTAAATCGATTCCGCGCCGCGAAGTCTCGCATCAAACAAGTCGTGTTTGACTATGTTCTTATTCAAATCTGATTGGCGATCCGGATAATTGGAGTCCGGATAATTGGAGTTCTACTGTATTAGAGATGTAGCTATGATTTAAATATGAAAATATTCCATTTTTGACACCATATTATTTAATATGGTCTATTCAACCTCATACCATTACAAATAGTTACCCAGAAATGGGTGTTACTCCAGAAACCCATTTTCTTATGAGAATCAATGTAAAATTTTAAATTGCTGTGACATGAAAAGTGAGATTATTAAGTTTATAAGTATTTTTAATTGTTAGGTTAGATTGTTTGGCGTAAGTTATGCTGGTTCTTTTTAACCTTTATGTATCAGTAGTCCAATTTTTAAATTTCAACATAATCTATAGAAAACTTCGAAGAACAGTTATAAGGATTTTTTTTAAGCGAGTATGAAATGAAAATCAGTTTTATAATATTATTGTTTCAAAAATTATATTATTATTATATCCTTTAAATTTAAAAGCAACCAGTTAAAATAACTATATTTTTTATTTTATTTTATGTACTGTACACTAAATACTCATTTATTTAAATTGAATTCATCAAATAATGTAGATTTTTTTAAAACTATATAATTTGTGTTTTATAAATGCTTTTTTGCTATAATTAATATTTAGTAGAAAAAATTTATATTATTTATCATCATAACATAATGTATAAAATCATTTAAAAAATGACACAGCAGGGGGTATAGACAAAAATGTTAATGTAAGTACATTCATTTTACGTGTTAACAGCAAAGGACAGTTAATTTAAATGGCCAAGTCATTAAAGATGTCCAAGTGCAAAGCCGTCCGATTGTTGCAGACAGAGCACCATATTTAAATGATTATTAGGCATAGTATTTAAATTCTATTATCAAAAATTGGTTCAATCAAAAGATGCTGGATTCTATTAATGAATATTTAGTATATAAAATGAATACCTATTTAACAAAATCTTAAATTGTGTGGATTTTTATTATTAGTTTGTTAATTTGTAATACTTTGGTATCAAAATTTTATAAACTTTACTTTTCTTTGGATTAGATTTATTGATTACTGCTTGTATGGTTCCAATCATTTTTAAAGGAGTTAGTTCAAATAATTATTATATAACTTACTGAATTTCTGTAACTCTGAGGTGCCAAGGCAAGAAACCGTATGTACTGTTTGTTTGACTGAAGACAATCGCTAGATCAGGGTCGGGAATGCACAAATGATCTTGTATTTTACAGTCTACATCTGATATTTTCAATTTGGAAGAACCTTTTTGGCAAAAATGTCTTGTAACTTCTAATAAACAGTTGATTCCCGAAGACGGATTGAACACATTCACTTGCAAAGTTGGCTGCCATTTATAGCCTGAAAACGATAAATTTTTACATTAAACTAACAATACAAAAGTTATAAATATTAGTTATATAAATTCTACTTACAGTTATGTTTTTATGCTTAAGTACAGAGTTGGTTATGCTTGTCAGAAACTTACAAAAGCTTCAATAGTTTCAATCACTTTTAACAACATAGCATGGCTTTATAGTCTGGTACCTAAAGATATAGGCCCACCCATGTAAAAATAATTTCACCTCTTGTTGTGCCAGGCAGCATTTAAGTGATATCTATTATATGAATGTAAATGTTTATACAACTGTTTGAACTGTTAAGAATACTTCCCAACATTCTAGAACCATGGAATTTGGTATGTAGGATGGTGTAATAATACGGACAGACAATAAAAAGGCTATAAAAGTATATTTCCAATTTTTATTGGGGCTTCCAAAAGTAAAATAAATTCATGAATCTTTAACTGTTAAGTCTATTGAATTGAGACCTTTTTCATTTGATTAATTGAACTTTAAAATAGAGATTTTATGTGTAAAAATTCAAATCAACAACTGCAAAAAGTCACGGATTTAAAAATACTGACAACCCCCCCCCCCCCCCCTATTTTACACTAGACAACTAGAAGATTTTTATTTTAGAAACCTAACTTTGCAAAGCTGTAAAAGGTTCATTAAAATATTTCAACAAATAGTAATTACATAATTAGGGGCACTTAAGTATAATTAATACAGAGGCCACTAACTTTAAACGTTGCTAGGTTATCTTATCTTCTAAAGCGAGAGATAATTGTCTGTCTGCTAAATGGATCTGGAATCTCCGTCTAAGGATTTTTTATTTTATATGGGGCTTTTGGCCACGAGAAATCGATTGGAAATGGTCACCAGACTGGGAAAATTCGTTTTCTACGTCTTTTTATTAAATTAAAAAGTGAAATTTGTCCATTTTAAACAATACAAAGCACAGCTGATGCAAATGTTTTCAATGTCATTACAATAATCATCTGTTTTCTTTTAAACGAAGCACAGCTGATGCAAATGTTTTCAATGCCATTACAATAATCATCTGTTTTCTTTTCAACTGTATTTTATTAGAGGTAAGCCTAATGTTGTATCTATTTATAGTTATCATGGCAACAAATACTTTTGCTAAATAAACATACCCTTTATTTAGTTGTTTAATGTTATAGGCCTAACCTAAACTATGTTCACGGAAATTTGCAATAATAGTTATTGACGTGAGCGAACTAGGCCCTGCTTATAATCGAGCTTTAGCTCGGTCTCCTGGTACTTGCAACAAAAATGCAAGCATTTTAAAAAAATAGCCTGAACTGTACCAATGAATACAGAAAACTATAAGAAGCACAGGCTTCATGTTAAAAATTCTACGCAAAAAAATAGTTAAGCGGCCCACCACCGGGCTGCGCTGAAGTCGCCAAATCTACTGAAACCTGCAACTATTATTTCAACAAACCTCCACTAGAGAGTAGCGCAGTCGTATGAGACAGCCCCCCTCCCCGTCTGCGTCACCCTAAAATTTGACTTCGGCCGTCTTGTAACCTTTTTTACATCCCTTTATAAAACTGTCTTGACAATTATTGTGCAATAGCATAACCAACAACGCTACTTCTTAAAACTGTGCGTGTCCCAGATACAAACCTTATAACCTAACACACACTATACCAAATTTATTGATAACAAAATATTATTTTAGTTCTTGTTACAATAACTTAGCCTCTATGTTTTCCTTTAGGTGTTCAAATAAATCACTATTTATGACACTTAAGCTTTAATTTATTTATACGTACAAGACACCTGAACATTGCACATGAAATTTTAACTAGTGGTAAAACGACCAATAACGTGTTGACTTTTAAAAATTGTTTTAAATTAATTACATAATAAATCCTATACTACAAACATTAAATACATGACAAAAGTATTATAAGTAGTGTTGTACATTTTAAGACAATTATATGTGATATAATAATGGCTTTTTTCTTTTTTGATACTGTATTCAAAATAAATATGATATTTATATTATAGACTATCTGAAATTTATTAAACAATAGTAGATATCATATTTTATTTTCATCACCGTATCAAAAAAAAACACCTTACACGGAATTTATCTAAACTGAGCGATCAGTTGTTAGTTGTTTTCGTTCCTATATACTGTAAAGGTAAATTCCTGGTAGATTTGTTTCTTTTAATTATTAGATTACTTTCTTTTATTTGCAGTTGCATTATTACTTTCATTTGACTATTTTTCTATTAGCAAACCGTTGCCGACAACTCACAAACAAAACGCCAAACACCGCCGGGCCAAATACTAAAATCATACTCAAAGATAAAATAATGTGGCTATTTTACTTTAATCGCTTCAGCGGGCCTACAATAACCTTTCTGAACAATAATCACACGAAAAGAGTTCATTTCTCTTAGTATGACATCAGATAGAAAGTGGGGGGGGGGGGGGATATACAATTACCAATAAGGGTAACATTTATTTATTTCCCATAAGAGTAACATGGGATAACAATGTCCATAGGTTTACATAAGACTGTGTATGCAGGTTTGTTGCTTTGGGGTATTTTATGTGAATTAATAGATCATTTCCAAATGAAAATATATACTAAGATTTATCAATACAGTATATATGTTTACAAATAAGCAAGATATAAAATTTTACCAATTCTAAATAAGAATAACATTGGAACTGAGTAAGCAGGTTTGCTGCAACAAGGAACACAAAAAATGGATTTTATGCAAATATCTATATAACTCAACTAGGTGACTCCACATACTAAGTTTTATTAATTTATGTTCATAATTTAAGGGAGACGTAAAATTTTACTTTTTCGCCATAAGAATAACATCGGGGCTGAGTTTGCAAGTTTGCTGCTACGAGAAAACACAATAAGAATAAGTATATAATAATTAAGTAATAAATCTATACTAATATTATAAAGAGGTAAAGTTTGTTTTTTTGTTTGTTTGTATGTATTGGGTAATCTCTGGCACTACTGAACCGATTGAAAAAATAGTTTTACTAACAAAAAGCTACACTATCCCTGAGTAACATAGTAACATATTTATTCATTTCGATAAAAACCTTTTTTTATTTCAATGTTTGTAAATTTAGTCGGAAAAAATTCTTAGGTTATGCCTAGAATGTTAAACCAACACATGTATTTACATTTATTTCCATAGCAACAAATTAAATAAAATAACAGATAATATAGCTATTTGCTCCAATATTTCCATTAACAGCTGATTTCAAAATAACAAGCAATTATTTTTGTATTTCTAGCTTTTAGGTTAGGGTTTTAAAGTGTAGACCTGAGCCTTGCTGATTCTTTTAACTATTATTATAACTGCTGTTATAAAATATAAGAAATAATTTAATTTGATCATTTAACATTATTTACCAACTTAGTTTTGCAATTATTATTAATCCTAAACCTTCATTATAAATAAAACATAACATATGTTTTTAGATGGTTTCATTGGGGGTTGGCGTGCGGAGCACGCAGGGGTCTCTCCTAGTTAATAAATAATTTTAAATAAGAATAGGTGTCTGCTTTGTTTTCAAAAACAACGTTTACTTTTTTACTCAGCTGTTATATATATTGAATTCGGTTGCATTGTTGCAAAGTGGGAACACATATGGTATTATAAATTAAATAGTCAAACAAGATAAAAAATGGGCAAAAAGTAGTTTTTTTGCCAATTGCAAACTTATAACTTACGACTGAGTAAATTCAGGCCTATGTACTTTTTTCATGAATTTGTCTATGAAATTGTAATTGAAAATTCGCTGAGTTTACAGGTCTGTTGAGACGGAAAAAAATACTTATTGATATTTGGTCATAGATAAAAAAGACGCCACAAACTTTAATTAAAAACATACGCTTATGATTTAAAGGGAAAATTTTCAAACGATGTACAGTATTGTCATTTTTTAAACTTATCTTAACATATAAAAAAGATTAGTCTCGGTGATCTTACCTCTCCTTATCTTTCACAGGAAATCTAAAGAAATGTAAAATCACTTAAAAAGAAAATACTAATAATAACTTAATTTAATTACTTATTCTAAATTATATTAACAGGGAAACACTTAGCTGGTGTCAAACGACGAGTAACTAGGAAACAGTTTAAGGAAGGGTCCGTTGTTGACAGGGGTAGTGAATGAAAGTTGCAAATGTTTGTTTAGCGGCGGAGGAAGTGAGAAAAATATTTTTTGTACAGTCCGGATCAAAAGGGTCTGGTACAGTCAAGCTTTGCTGCTAGCGCTCCTGTTGGTGAGTCGCCCAACTATTGTCTTCGAGTCGCTGAAAAGCGTAGACTTTTTCCCTATACCCCTGTGCTTCTTATAGTATTCTGTATTCATTGACGGTACTAACCTATAGTCTTTAGTATTCATCAGCACTATAGCACCCATCAGTATTCAGGCCGGCGATAGTTTGGCGTTACGTTAGTGAGTTGTCGACAATGGCTTAATAAAATATTATTACTGATGAGTGCTATGACTAAAGACTATAGGTTAGTACCTTTCAGGTTATTTTTTTTTTAATGTTTGCATTTTTGTTGCAATACAAAACAACTTACGTAATAGATGTTATTAAACTTGTATTAGTTTTTTTTTAAAATCTCAAAACGTCTAAAACTAGTATGTAATAAAAAAGTCTAAAAATGGTGGCCTCCGTGATTCCCTTTTTTCAACACTACACACATACATCCATACCAACACCAATAAATATTTTGTACTATTCATTTCAACTTTTAATTAACCATTGTATGTATAAATATTTAATTTTTGTAACATTTAAAAAATATTTTATGCTTGTTTCGTTTGTCCTTTGGGAAGAGTCGGCACCAACCTCCCGAGATAAGTTTCTTGTGTCTCTCTTATAAAATAAACTGGCATAAAACAAATATTTGAACGTTTCACAATAGCCTAAGCTATTATTTATAAACTTTCCACATATTTATGAAAGAATTTTGATCCTAGTTATAAAAAAGGATAATTTATGTGTTTTTTTATTACTATCTTTCAATGATGAACAATTAAAGAACTTTTATTTAAATATAAACTTACTGTAATTTTCAAAGAGATATAATTCAATTGTAAAACTAAAAAAAAGAAAGTAATCATTTTATAATTAATTGTTACTTTGTTGACCATTAATTCTTTTACATATTTTCAATATTAAAACAAACTTGTGTTGTTGTAGTACCTATATTTTAACATTATTTTACAACCAATCAGAAGTTTTATTAATAATGAAGTTATTATACAAATTGTATCTGCTAGGATCCATGAAATAAGTTTTGAGTACAATTTTGTACTCAAACTTATTTATTAATAATATTTAAGAAATGATTTGATCAAGTTGTTGAGTAAGGCGTAATTTCTATATTTACTCCTCAAATACTACTTGATTTAATTGCTTTGATACTAAGTAAACATTTATATTTTTAAATCAGTTTTGCAAAGACTGGGGTTTGCAAGAATAAAATAAATCCGATAACAAACATATGCATTAAATAATTTTAATTGATAAACAATAAGTTTTATATTTTCTTTCCAGTTTCTCTTTAGTTGGATATGTATTTTGAGTAAGAAAACTTATTTGATATTAATTTATAAAATAATTTCAATCATGTTTTCCTTAAAGCATGCAGATTGGAAATTATTCAGGAAATTGTTGAGCCTCTTGCTTGGATGATAAATCAGTGTTTGGATAGTGGAGTTTTTCCTGATATCTAAAATATTCTCAAATTTCCCCAATATATAAGAAAGGAAGTAGGACAGACATAAACAATTACCGCCCAGTGGCTATACTGTGTAACTTTTCAAAGATTTTTGAAAGAATTATAAATGATAGATTAATAAAATACTTTAATTATAATAAATTATTTCATGATAAACAATTTGGTTTTAGGAAGAATTTTAGTACGGAGACTGCACTGGTTCAGTTTGTGAATGAGGTGACCGAGGCAATGGATGAGTCGTGGGCCACGGTGGGTGTGTTCTGTGACTTGTCCAAGGCCTTTGACTGCGTAAATCATACCGTGTTGCTGGCAAAGCTGGTCGACTACAGAATCGGTGGTAGTTGCCTCTCCCTTATTGAGTCTTACCTTGCCAATAGAAAGCAAAGAACAATAATTTATAAATATAATATTAAATACACTTCGGACTGGAAGGCCACCACAATCGGGGTACCTCAAGGGTCAGTATTGGGGCCCTTATTTTTTTTACTTTATATAAATGATCTACCGAAAGCTATAAATAAGGATCTTATTTTATTTGCTGACGATACTACAGCAATTATAAAGGATAAAATAGTCACTGAATTACCATTATCTCTCAAAAATACTTTGGATGAAATGGAATCATGGTTTCATCAAAACGGGCTAAAATTAAATATTGATAAAACACAGATTATAAAATGTTCCGCTAGTAATTATAACCAACAAACATTTGAAATATTAAATTCTGTAAAAAGTCATAAATTTCTGGGGGTTTTAGTGGATGAGAGACTTAATTGGAAAGACCATATGGATTACATTAAGCATAAATTAAGATCAATTTCATATGCATTTTTACGATTAAGAGATAGTGTTTCCCTTGATGCTTGTAGAATTGTGTATCATGGTTATTTGTAGAGTCTATCCTAAGATATGGAATAATTCTTTGGGGCATTGCATCGGGAGTGAATTCAATATTTATCTTACAGAAAAAAATAATTAGAACAATGACAAATTCTAGCCCACTAAAGTCATGTAAAAATATTTTCCGAATGCTAAAAATTCATACACTTGCTGGACTGTACTTATATGAAATCTTGAGTTGGGTTCATGATACTAAAAATGAATTACCGGCAAAATCTAAATTTGACCACAGCTATAATACAAGAAATGCAAATGATTTTAAACTTCCCAAACATCACCTGACTTTATTTGAAAGAAGTCCACAGTATTCTGGTTTGAAATTATATAATAGGCTACCAAAGGAGTATAAGGAATTAAATGTTAGGCACTTTAGGAATAAATTAAAAGTTGCCATTATGGATAGAGCATATTACTCAGTTAAGGAATTTTTAGTAAGCCCTGTAATTAGTTTATAGTTAATTTTAATAAGTATTTTATGTTGAAAAGCCGGACTATATTTCATCATGTTTTTATTGTTCAGTAAATTTTATATTCTGACAAGGCACCTGTACTGATATATTCATATAAAAAACAAAAATGTATTGAATTATTATAATTGTATGTATTGTGCTAATAAATTATATCTATCTATCTATCTATTGTTTTACAGATTTTGTACGCAAAAATTGTATATTTTAACAGAACATTGAAAAGTTAAAAGGTGGAATTATAAATTTTTTCTGGTATATTCCCAAAACTTATTATAACATGAAGGTTGCCATTTTAAGTGAAAGACTTAATGAAAACACTGCAAATTGATATTTACAGGATTTTACTAGATTTTTCAATGATTGATAAATTACAGGGACCACTTGTAACAACTTTGGAGGTACATATCTAACATCAAAATAAAATCATATCTCGCAGAAATGAGACCTTAAAACAATTTGTTTATTATTTATTATTATCAAAATTTCTGGTGAATCCACTGATATGTAATATATTGGGTTTGCTAATCATTTAGTGAACAAATAAATATTTACTATTGGGTCGGCAGTAGGCTACTTGTAATTCATAGTGAAGTTTAGAAGACACTCACCTAGAGGAGTGTATACTATCATATATTTAATACAGGGTGTCCCTGAACCTTAGTGGATTTGTTCCAGGCATCGAGAAAAACATATTACACAAAATA
Source organism: Philaenus spumarius (assembly GCA_018207615.1). Classification (NCBI taxonomy): domain Eukaryota; kingdom Metazoa; phylum Arthropoda; class Insecta; order Hemiptera; family Aphrophoridae; genus Philaenus; species Philaenus spumarius. Next base: position 102,331 of record JAGFPH010004496.1, on the reverse strand, counting down.
AACATGGGTCTACAGTGCTTTTATCTGTCTGTCTGTATGTGTTTTTTACAAAATAATTGATATCTAGAGAACGGTTTGAGCGACTGAGTTCAAACTTTACATGAAGTTATGCCATACAATGATCTATTTTAAGTAAAATAAACGATTATATCCAATCATGTGTTTCAAAATGGCAAATGAAAATTTCAAACCTAAATTACATAAAAACCGTACACTTAACAAAAAATTACAAGACACCTATTTGTAGTCCTTTTAATTCCCTAAAGGATAGTATAAATAGCAAAACAATCGGATGAAGGATAATAGTTAAGTTGAAGATGATAACAGAATATCGACTAAATATACAGTCAGCAAGATTAAATTTGTGCTAGTCAATAACTAAGTTCAATAAAAGTACAATATTTACTTACCATTTATACTTTTCCTTGCTATTTGTTTAATATCTTCATTGAAAGACACTCCCCATTTGATTCCAAGCAAACTGGCTTTGCTTTGTTGATAAATTGCTTTGTAAAGTAAATGTGGATTGATCTCTGAAACAATACAAACAGTATATAGACAATAATGGTTTGTGTTATGTATTAAAAAGTAAGAAACAAGTATACAAAGCATTATTATTGATCTTTGATCTCAAAGAATAGGGCTAATTCAAATACTAACAATATGCAGATCTTCATATTGTTACCAGATCTTAATAAGCTTTGAAAGAAATATTTCTGGAACTTGGAGCCGCAAGGTAATTTGAAGTAATTACGGTAATAAATAAAGACAAAATAAAATATATTTATGTGATCAGGAAAAAGCAGCAAATTTAATAACAAGAATATTGTATGTTGAGAAATAGGACGATGAATAACAGATAATAAGCTGCACCAAATAATGGCCAATATTTTTTTTGCAATTGCTTAACAACATTTGTAATGGTGTCCTATTTAAAATGAATCCACAATGATCATTCCAAATTAAATTAGAAGTAGTACAAATATTTAAGTTTAAAATTAATCTTGCAGGTCTATTCCAAATTTTAGAAAATAAATTGAATTTCCTATTAGTCTATGGACATATACAATATCGGTTTCTAGTAGGATTTAAACAAATATTTATATAATATTCATTAAATTCAATTTTGATAGAAAATGTACAATTCCTATCAAGTAGGGTAGAAAGTACACATGTGGCCTAACTATAGGAATGTAATGCCCATCCAATACATAGAATAGAAAACAATATAATATGTAAACAGTACACCTACTTAATGAATTCTTTGATGATTTCAACCAAAAGAGATTTGTATGATTTTAGATGTTATTTTTACTAGGTGCCTACTATTAGGATTTTATAATTGGTACTGTGTAGTGGTGTGGAAATATGTGGATTTTAATGTGGATCTTATTATTATATAAAAAGCACTTAGTGCAAGTGAAATTCGAACCTTATATTTTAAATTGCATGAAAAAGTGATACTTTCTCCCATTTAAAGTTGTTATAGGATATAGGAGATACCAACATAGAAACCACGTGTTTGGTTAATGTCAACAATAAAATGTTCATAAACAAGTCATATTTTTTTTAACGACACTAAATAAAAACTATACTAAAGGGTTATTCTTACATAAATGAACACCAGTGAAAACCAAGTAGGCCTATAAGAAAGTTGGAAATAATTTTAACTCATCTTTTCATATTTTATAGTAGAAGGTAATTTATTTGTAGCTTCTGTGACACAGCAATTAAATTATGTGTTTTCATATTTTTTTAGGACTGGAGACTGAATGTTGGTTTATACTGTACTTGATATGACCGGGTTGCCATGACGAGACTGGAAGGACCGTGATCCAACTGGTATGTTATAGCATTAACATAATTTTAAAGAAACATAATTCATGGATAATCAGTTAAATAGTAGCCTATTACTAATAACAAATTAAAATTACAAAACTGAAGGATAAATCATACAGTTTGTAAATTAAATATTAGTTTAAGAAATGTAATTAACATATGAAGAAAATATAAGTAAGATATAAATAAACTGCTATGATCTATGTGGCAAAACTAAAGTTACCGTAATTCATTTGTGAGATAAATCATAGAACAAATTTTGCGAAGAAACTATGTAAAATAATACCAATAAAATTAAAACTATAATAAAAAATCCAAGTTTTTTGGTTTTAATTAATCAAATGTGTTGAAGGAATAAAGAAACTGTTAACATCTTATAGCTTAGTGTAACCATTGACTAACAGTTTATCTGCAGTCAACGGACTGTGAGCCTAACAAGATTTTTAACTGTCACAGGTCACACACATTACGTTCTAATGACAGGCTTAATCTGCAGATAATGAACTCACAGATTAATAACTGTAGGCCAACTGTACAGTCACCATATAATAACAGTTTTGTCGATAGTTGAGTTCAAAGTTGATTAGTACTCGTAAATAAAGCGTGTACCGTAGCTGTAGATAAAAAGTGAAATAAAGGTAGTTATGTATGACAATAAGAAAAAAGTTGCAGCTTTATTAATATTACTAACTAGAAAAGAAAGAAATGCTACTGGACAAAAGATTGGCTACTTAAATTTTAATTTTTTAAGTTTCTAAATTTATTTTTAGTATCAGAAAAAATATATATCATAATTTTATAAATTTCAAATGAAAATAATTTGTTTATTTTGCTAAAAGAAAATAGAATTGTTTTTTTTTTAAAGAAAAAACTGATAAGTATAATCATTAACACAATCGCTGGTTGAGGTTGAACAGAATAATTTTATTGTACTGTCATCAAACTTGAAGGCATACTGGTAGGATTCAATTGAATTGTATTTACTTTGATTTTGCTTTCCATAAAGAAGGATGTTGCCGGTAAATGTCTTTAAATTCCGTCAAAAAAGTTGCAAATTTATCACTAATTTCGTATGAAATACAAATAAATCTCACACAAAACTTTCAACAAGCGTTAAGATTTCAACTGCAGATCAGAACTCAAGTTATTTGTTCACACACACACAGTTAAACGACAGTCCATCAAAACTGCAGGTCTCAGCCTGTCCGCAAAGTGTATGTCTGTAGTGAGATTCAACTTCAGTTGCCGTAATTGGCCTGCAGTCCTCGGACTGCAGATAAACTGTGTATTGAATGGTTACATTTAAGGAACGTTTGGTATAATTTAAGATAAAATAGAGACAATGTAACATAGAAAAAACTACAAAGATGAAATAAACCTAAATTCATATTTCTATTAGAATTCTGATCAGTCGAAAACAAACAAAATTATATTTTTAAATGGCTTACAATTTAAGTCAACAATTTAGCTACGAACAAAGGAACTAATAAAAACTATTAATATAACGATTACATTTTAATAAAGAATTTATTAAGAAACATATGGATTTAAATAAATACCAACTGAACTCTTACATTATTAATAAGTACCAGGAGACCGAGCTAAAGCTCGATTATAAGCAGGGCTATGATTTCAATAATAAATATTGGATTATTGAGTTTTGAGGTTAGGCCTATAACATTAAACAACTAAATAAAGGGTATATACAACATTAGGATTACCTGTAATAAAAATACAGTTTAAAGGATTAACCATAATCTCAACGCTATGCCTCAGAAATAAGTCAGGCCTAAATTAAAGTTTAATATTTCAATATCGATTTAGGCCTAGGGCCTAGTTCGCTCACGTCAATAACTATTATTGCAAATTTCCGTGAACATCGTTTAGGTTAGGCCTATAACATTAAACAACTAAATAAAGGGTATGTTTATTTAGCAGAAGTATTCGTTGCCATGGTAACTATAAATAGATACAACATTTAGGCTTACCTCTAATAAAATATACAGTTTAAAAGAAAGCAGATGATTATTGTAATGGCATTGAAAACATTTGCATCAGCTGTGCTTTGTATTGTTTAAAATGGACAAATTTCACTTTTTAATTTAATAAAAAGACGTAGAAAACGAATTTTCCCAGACTGGTGACCATTTCCAATCGATTTCTCGTGGCCAAAAGCCCCATATAAAATGAAAAAATGAAAAATCCTTAGACGGAGATTCCAGATCCATTTAGCAGACAAACAATTATCTCTCGCTTTAGAAGATAAGATTTGATTTCCATTTAGCATGATTATAAGAGAGGGTAGTATACACAGAATATTGAATAGAATAGAAGCGGCATAGGATAAGAGGATGAGAGTCGACTCCCGCTCTCTAACTCCCACTCCATTGCCCTCAATAACACACCCTTCCACAGTTTACACACTTAACCTACACCTTCCACATTACATCAGAACTCTCCACGTGTGTTTATATTACTCCTTGTTTAGTCTTTGTTATTGAAGTTTCTTTTTTTGTGTTTTGTTATTTTTTTATGTTATAATGCCTTGTTGTGTGGCCTTTGGTTGTAGTGTGAGAGAAGCGGATGAAACAGTTAGCCCTCCGATAACTTGTCATCAGTAAGCATCTATACTAATATTATAAAGAGGTAAAATTTGTTTGTTTGTATGTAGGGGGTAATCTCTGGAACTACTGAACCGATTGAAAAAATAGTTTTACCAATAAAAAGCTACACTATCCTTGAGTAACATAGGCTAGAATTAATTTTGATTTAAGGGTTAAAACAACCCCTAAAATAATACAAATTCATTGTTATATTTTCCTTACACAGTTAGTGAGCTGAAAATTTGTAGCCTACATTTATATTTTACAACATACATAAAAAAATATCATAGATAGACATTTTGTCGTGTGCTGCTAAGGGGTGAAAATGTAGTAAAAATGTTGATTGTTATACTTTCCTTAACACTATAGAATAAACCCTTAATAAATTAAGGAATTTAAAAATAAGAAATCACT
>JAGFPH010004496.1:61013-92475 GCA_018207615.1 Philaenus spumarius | reverse complement strand
AATTTAGGTTTGAAATTTTCAAACAGCCGCCATTTTGAAACGCATCATTGGATATAATCGCTTATTTTTCTTGAGGCAGATCATTTGTTAGGTTAAACTTTATGCCAACTTTGAACTCAATCAGTCGAACATTTCTATAGGTATGAATTATTTTGTAAAAAAAATGGTGGATATTTGGAAAACAAAGCGTTTTAGGGTATTTGTTTGGAGGAACTTTTTTATTTGATTTTATGTAAGGAACCCACTCCAGAAGTTTGGCGTCCTATTTAAAAAACAACCTATATATATAGAATATGAATTACATGCTCTACTATTTTTATATGAAAAATATCTACAATCAAAATTTATTTCTGAGATATTACTTGCAGCGAGAATTTCATTTTCTATTGCAAAAAGTGTGTATTTTAAATAGTGGTTAAACAAAAATTTAAGTCAGTCAAGGAGAAATGTAAGCAGCAGAAGACCTTTGTTAGGGATAAGTCGGGAAAATGGAGAGTGAAGTTCACAGACAGCTAGAAAAAAAAGGCTTAGGAGAGAAAGTTGAAAACTTCCTGCAAAACCTCTATCGACAAGAAACTAAATTGATATAATTTTGTCCCCAACAAAAAAAATCTTCGTAGGCTATGAAAAAGTTTTTCATAATGTAAAAAAACAAATGTTTTTGGGATTGGCTTTGCAAAATTAAGTTGAAAGTCAGTTCAAGCATGTAGGGTTGAAAACAAAACGGCAACAACTTTAATGTTTTATGTAAGGCTGAAGGAAACCTAATTTTAAAAAGATACAGAGTTATGAAATAGTTTAAGACCATATTACTTTACAAACTAAATAATATCCTTATGCCTGAGCCATTTACCAGAAACGAAAGGAAAAGTGTAAGGTACAATTTGAAAAAACTTGTCAGGGGGGCTTAAAAAACTTAAGATGAGACAGTTAGGGCATCAGCCCAGGGAAAAAAGATTCTGTCAAAAAGGGAAACATCAAAAAGCTAAGAAGAATTTTCTCATAAATTTACACAAAAAGTTCTAAGAAGAAAACGGAACTAAACTTCCTACGCTAATTTCCCTTGATAAGGACCTTTTAGATAACTCAGCCAAAGTCGTCTGATCGAAATACATGTGCATGCGTATGTACAAAGATAGTAACATTGAATTTATGATCTTAGCTTTGAAACATGTGGATGTCATACAAGTACGAAATAGTAATACAGTTTTGAAAAATATTGTTGTTTTGGTTCTGTAAAATTTGAATCTTGCCTGATGGGTCTTTGTGAATTTTATAGATTTAAAGAAATAGCTTTTCTTAAAATTCAAATTTTAAAGTGACATACTTCTCATGGAAAAATGTTGTAGAAACTACTATAAATAAAAAAATTAGAAGAGTTACGAAAGTCAAAAAAATTGAAAATATATTGACTGTAATCCAAATATGAATGAAAAACTCAACATTTTCAAAAATCCAATTTTTTTTATAGTGTACTATTCAAACGAATTAAAGAAGAAAATGGAGAACCTTAAAGAAAGGGAACTAATATTTCAACTTTAACAATATTAGGAATAACTACAACCGATGCATTTTATTGCAACTAAGCACCAAATATTTCTCCACACAGTTGTGTTTTGTATGGCATGTGAAAAGGAAAACTATAAACCAAGTCATTTTGGACAATTAATGATAATCTTGATTACCAAGCTCATTGCATGTGGTGTGAAACCGATGTTAACATTTTAACAGTTTTATGCAATAATCAAACTCAACAACAGTACATTTCTTCTCAGACAGTCCATCATCAAAAAACCGGAACCATTCAACCAAATCATTGCTATTAAAAAAAAAATGTAACATGGATGTCCCAGAATGTTTCTGAATCAGGCCATGGAAAGAGAACCACGGATGGTGTAGGAGGATCTCTGAAAAGACTTGCTAAAATTATGTTGCCAAAAAGAATGACTTGACTTGAACATCAGATATCATTTCCGCTTTTAGAAACAATAGTTTGATCTTAATATTTCAATTGATTTAAAGGAAATAGAAAACTTAAAATCAGAAGTTGTTAATGAATATTACCACAGTAAATGGGATTATGAAAATCATACAGGTTACGTATTCTTACGTATACTCTCGTAGCCTGTCCTATTTTGGATATCTCATTCAGCAAAAGGCAATGCAATATTTCACGCTTGAAGAAATATTTGACCAGCTTAATTCCAATTTTGAGTCTTACATTTTCGTCCACAACTAAATTGCTCAACATCTTTTGCAAATAAATGTTTGAAGACGAACTTCCATTAATCCGTTCCATTTCCTTGTTTCTTCTGATAATCCATCCCTGGTCATTGTGAGAACCCAGACCACCACATGAACTTGTATTACCAAAAACATCTGAACCACCAACTTTTTATGAATCGTCTCTATAATAAGAACATTTTTGCTAGTTAAATATAAAACTTCAACAAAAAGGACTTCGAGTCATAGTTGTGTAGGTGTGGTTCTAATTGCTGTTGAAAACAACATCATGTTTGTTTATAAAAAAGAGTGGCTGTGATAAAATGTTATATTTTGTTGGATGTACTATATCACAGAACATGTAATATAGTAGAACCGGCACCAATGGCCGGGCGGGGTGGAGTGATGTGAGTCAAACCTCTTAGCTGTTCCCCACTCTCTTGCCCTCTCAGTTCCTTCACAAGTGCTTTCTCAATTACCTTTTTCTGATGAATTGTTACTGTTTTGCTCCCATAAAGAGTTTTGTGGAATATGTTTTATTTTTATGCAAGTACATTAGAAATAATCTTATATGTGTTTCATCATACAAGCTTTGATTTTAATTTTCACTTTGAAACAAAAACACAACTACAATAACAAAACACATCAGAAAACTGCATATGCAGGTGTTGTTATGATAGCTGAATTTTCCAATTTATATACAATCGCCTGTTTTTAACACTAAAATCACCTGATTTACACCTATATATTCCCATGCTATTTAAATGGGAATTACTTTATTCTGTAACAAATGTTTGGGACACAATTAAGAAAAATGAATATTTTTCCCCAAAACTTCATGCCCAGACCTCTAAAATGAGACCTCTCCAGCTTTCTACGACCTACCGTTCGCTCACAATTTCATTTGCAAATTTGGGCTTACGGAATTAGATATATAGATGGATAATGAACTTCTTGTTCTAAAAAGTGATCTGTTGAAGAAAAAAAACCTTTTCCCCGTTAAATTCTAACATGTCTTATTTATTTTAATTAGGATGTAACATAGTGATTTCTTATTTTTAAATTCCTTAATTTATTAAGGGTTTATTCTCTAGTGTTAAGGAAAATATAACAATCAACATTTTTACTACATTTTCACCCCTTAGCAGCACACGACAAAATGTCAATCTATGATATTTTTTTTATGTACTGTATGTTGTAAAATATAAATGTAGGCTACAAATTTTCAGCTCACTAACTGTGTAAAGAAAATATAACAATGAATTTGTATTATTTTAGGGGTTGTTTTAACCCTTAAATCAAAATTAATTCTAGCCTATGTTACTCAAGGATAGTGTAGCTTTTTATTGGTAAAACTATTTTTTCAATCGGTTCAGTAGTTCCAGAGATTACCCTATAGATGCTTACTGATGAAAAGTTATCGGAGGGCTAACTGTTTCATCCGCTTCTCTCACAATGCAACCAAAGGCCACACAACAAGGCATTATAACATAAAAAAATATCAAAACACAAAAAAAGAAACTTCAATAACAAAGACTAAACAAGGAGTAACATAAACACACGTGGAGAGTTCCGATGTAATGTGGAAGGTCTACATTAAGTGTGTTAAACCATTGTATTTGGATAACCTAATAGAACTCCGATCCAATGCAATATTTCGTTCCACTGGAAATTCGACGATAGTGGCGCTATCTATTGGGGAAACGACAGAAGCTGTGTGAAACACCAATGCTACCAATGATTTCTCCCTAGCGCTACCTCGCGGTGCGATCATGCACTATTTTCGCGACAACCTTTTTTTCGGCACACAGCCCCCGTAATCATGCATGATCTATTTTATTATTCATGATCTATGGTTAAACTGTGGAAGGGTGTGTTATTGAGGGCAATGGAGTGGGAGTTAGAGAGCGGGAGTCGACTCTCATCCTCTTACCCTATGCCGCTTCTATTCTATTCAATATTCTGTGTATACTACCCTCTCTTATAATCATGTTAAATGGAAATCAAATTATTAATAATTTAAGAGTTCAGTTGGTATTTATTTAAATTCATATGTTTCTTAATAAGTTCTTTATTAAAATGTAATCTTTATGTTAATAGTTTTTATTAGTTCCTTTATTCGTAGCTAAATTGTTGACTTAAATTGTAAGCCATTTAAAAATATAATTTTATTTGTTTTTGACTGATCAGAATTCTAATAGAAATATGAATTTAGGTTTATTTCACTCTTTGTAATTTTTTCTATGTTACATTGTCTCTATTTTATCTTAAATTATACCAAACGTTCCTTAAATGTAACCATTCACTACACAGTTTATCTGCAGTCCGAGGATTGCAGGCCAATTAACTGAAGTTGAATCTCGCTACAGACATACACTTTGCGGGCAGGCTGAGACCTGCAGTTTCGATGGACTGTCGTTTAACTGTATGTGTGTATGTGAACAAATAACTTGAGTTCTGATCTGCAGTTTGTTATGATCTTAACGCTTGTTGAAAGTTTTGTGTGATATTTATTTGTATTTCATACGTAATGAGTGATAAATCTGCAACTTTTTTGACGGAATTTAAAGACATTTACCGGCAACATCCTTCTTTATGGAAAGCAAAATCAAAGTAAATACAATTCAATTGAATCCTACCAGTATGCCTTCAAGTTCGATGACAGTACAATAAAATTATTCTGTTCAACCTCAACCAGCGATTGTGTTAAATAATTATACTTATCAGTTTTTTTCTTTAAAAAAAAGACAATTCTATTTTCTTTTAGCAAAATAAACAAATTATTTTAATTTGAAATTTATAAAATTATGATATACAGGGTGTCCCGTAACTCTCTGGACAAAGGTATGTAGCGTTATTGCTTAGGTCAAGACAAACACATTTCACTATAGGAACATGGGTCTCTGGTGCCTAGTTTTCCGTCTGTCTGTCTGTATGTGTTTTTTACAAAAACATTCATAACTCCTTAACTATTTGAGCTACAGCATTGAGATTCTCCAAAAATGTTCATCTTATAGGCCGCTATCTTTGTGCCAAATGTGAATAAAAATTCTTAAACCGTTTCAAAATGGCGGCCTTTCAAAATTTTCAAACGGAAATAACGAAAAAACTAGCGCTTTATCGAAAAAATGTCAAGAAAAAAATTTTTTAGTAAATTTAATTCCCTATCGATTGGTTTTTTATTTGTTTTAATCGGTTGGAAAATAACAGACTTATGGCAAGATAAATAAAAAATTGCAAGATACATAAAAGTTAGTCCATTTTATGAAGTTTTCAATGATACCTTCTTTTTTAAGATTGGATAAAGAATTACAGAGAAATTAGTTCTTTTCGTAATGCATGACCACTTTTCTCTATTTAAACAATGCTAATACTCCTTTTACATTGTTTAAATATCTGTTGCTAAGTAACATTACTTTTATTTTAAAATAAATAAAAACCAACAGTGATAATGTAAACATTTTTTGTAATTATTAACCCTAGAACTGCCAATACGTTGTTTCTGTAGTACCGGGCACGTTTTTACACTTTTGCAAGCTTTTAGTTAAAAAATCGTAAAAAATATTTATATTGGACAAAAGATGTACTATTATATATCATTTTTTTCCTTATAATGTGTACTATTTGGTAGATATCATAACATTTAGATCAATATATCTGGAAAAAAGTTATAGCCTGAATAGTTTCAAATTTTGTTTTGTAAAAAATAAAGATTGAAGTGACCACTATATCTACATGGAAGCTCGAGGTTGTTACACATATTCTGAGATAGCCATTTTATTCATTATTTTATGCAGAAAAAGAAAATATATAGTTTATAGCATTTTTTTTTATAAATAAATAAATTAGAACAATAAAAAGAAGAACACGACAAAAACCATAGAAACGGGCAAAAAATTACTAATGTAAATAAAAATTATTACAAAAAAAAAAAATAGCTGATATATATGGTACATATTTACTATAAATATAAAAATTATTATACTAGAATCTAGAAAATATAAAGGAAGTGGAAATTACCTGCAATTATACTGTCGAAAACCCCAGCAAAAGTAAAAAAACTTTGAGTAGTTTCTATGTATAGCAGAACTGCAAACAGAACTATGTATGTTGGAGCACTATTACTTGTTCACATACCTACTTCACTTTGTTTTGTTTGAAGTTAAATAAAAACAGAACTATTTTACAGTACATATTTACACTATTTACACATTACTATGAACTCCCTAATCGGAATCTGGATCTGCACGCCTCTTCCTACCTGTATGGGATGCACGCCAGTAATGTTCAAGGCGATCATAACATAACTTGTGAACCCCTGCATTGCAACCAGGACACCAATATGATGACCTTCCATTTTTCGACCCACAAACGGTACATACCCTCATTTTGTTACCTGGCATTTTTTCAAAATGGTGCCGAGGACCTCCTTGAGATTGCTCACTAGCTTCATCATCAACACGGGGAGAGGGAACAGGGGGAGTACAAGGGGCAGCTTGAAGTGTACTGAGAGACTTTATTACTTCTATTATAAATTTTCTCCTACTCATTGGCTTCTCAGGTTTAGTTTGTTCTGAATACACTATGTATGCGTTGAGCAAACACATATCTAATAAATTGAAGAAAATCTTCTTCCAATATCTACGGGTGGGTCTTGTACAAGATACATGAAAAATTGACTTATCTTTGCAGTCGACTCCTCCCATCTTCTGATTGTATGTGTGGATTACAAGAGGCTTCATTGCCTGTGCACCACTTTTGCTACGAACCACTAGATCTTCGGCATGGCAAGCAGTTGTTAGCATGTACACCGGCTTACGACTTCGTTTCTGCTTATATCCTACGAGAAGGGTTTTTTTCTTCCTAAAATAAACTGATTGTTGAGGATTTAGTTTGGTGTTGAGGACAGCCTTTGACAGCTCCTTACTCCTTTTGTTTATTGTTCCAGTTAGGAATGTTTTTTCCTTCAGTAGTCTCTTGGCAAGCGGCACCTTAGTGTAGAAATTGTCCGTGAAGACATGATACCCTTTCCCCAAACAATTAGCATTTCTTAGAAGATTGTAAACAACTTTTTGAGTAAAAGGGTCTTCCCCTCCTTCTAAATAATCCTTTCCAGAGTAGAGGGATGTATGTAGAACATATTTTGTTTTGGAATCTACAACTTCAAATTTCTTTATTCCGTATCTCGCATGGCGTTTATTTGGCATATAAACTATGAAGGTACTCCTGTTCTTCATCCCTATCATACTCTCGTCGATGCTTAGATCTTGATAAGGCACATAATGACGAATAAAAGCTGCATTAGCTGTGTCCAAAAAAGGGCGAACCTTTACCCAGGGGTCGTAGCCAGGTTGGCCCCTGGGAGGTGAGTTGCTTGATGACAGATGCAGCATAGCATGTATAGCCTGAAATCTATTTCTACACATAGTTTGACTGTACCAGGGAATATTTTGGCTAGGTTCTGTGTCCCAATAATCAGAAATATTTTTTCTTCTAGTCAACCCCATGTTCAATACTATGGCCAGAAACTTTTTCATTTCATTTATAGTAACATTCTTCCAGTTTTTCAATCTACATTTATTTGATAAACCCACATTAGTGTTTATTTGTTCTGAAATTAATTTATTTGCATATGCATTTGTCTCTCTTGTCACAATTTGTACAAGAGCAGGAGTAAAAAAAAGATGAAAATAATCAATTGGTTTATTCGTTATAGGGCATTCTCTTGGGCCAGGGTTGCGAACTTTGAAATGTTGTGTAATATCGTTTGGCGTTTCAGGCGGGTAAACTCTTACCCATACTGGCTTTGGGTTTGGAACAGTTGGCCTAGGATTGGTACTAAATGACGTGGTAGAAGTGACTATAGGATTATTACTAGTACTTGCAGTAACTGTTGTTGAGGGACTTGAAGAAGAAGTAGTAACAACATTATCTGTAGGCCTGGTAAAGGGTAAATCTAGCGTCAGAGGCAGAGTAATATCACTTAGGCTGGTTAGGCCTAGGCCTACATCATTGTTATAATCAGAATCTGACAAAAAGTCATCATTTGGGGGAATAACAGAATTGGTATCAGGCTCAGAATCATCTGAATCTACGTCAGCTTGATTAGGGATATACTCCTCCCCACTTCCAGAAGAGAAATCGAATAGGCCTAATTCATCATTTAGTGAAAGGTCACTTCCAGCTACTGATACATCACTAATACTTAGATTTTTGTGCATATTTACAATCTCACCATTGGTGTCATTTGCTTCCTCTAGGTCTAGAGATAAATCAGAATCAGAGTCATTTGCCATAGCAAGCTCCCTCAAATCACTAGATAGATCCCGATAGTTTCGACGATCCATCACTCACAATAATATTTACAACTAAATAATAACTAATTAATAAATAAACAACTAAATAATAATACAAAATTTCACTCAAATAAACTGAATAGCTAGATTTATGCGCACAAACAACATCAATCGCTTTCACTAAAACCACTGTACGTAAACAACTGATCTGTGACGCTGACGACAGTGTGTCGTTTTATTTCTGTCCATAGATACGCACTAGCTGACATTCTATACCAAGTCCAATGAAAAAAGAAAGCTTGGAATCTGCTCTTTCCATCCATATCTCATATGACATATTTGGAGAAAGATTAATTCATACAAAGAACAGATGTTTTAAATCGTCGATTTTCGACGATCGGCAAAACGGCTCCGGATTTTAATCGTCGATTATCGACGTTTGGCAGTTCTAGGGTTAAATACAATTGGACAATACCTTATGACCCTTCTTTATTTACAATAAGGACTCCTTTATTTACAAAAAATGTTCAAAATGACGACCATCAACTCGGTTGCATAATCTAAACCGATCAATCATAGATCGTTGAACACGTCCAAAAACTGGACCATATTCTTTTATTATCGCGGCTGCTTCAACCACTCGAGCTACTAAGTCCATCTCACTTTCTACAGGTGAGCTATAAACTAATTGTTTCATTGTGCCCCAAAGGAAAAAGTCCAGAGGAGTGAGGTCGGGCGATCGAGCGGGCCACGGTGTCGGCCCTCTACGCCCAATCCAACTGTTTCGAAAAGTCAGATTTAAGTAATCGCGGACTATATTGCCATAGTGGGCTGGGGCTCCGTCGTGTTGAAACCACATATTTTCACGGACAAGAAGAGGAACATCTTCCATCAACTCCGGAAGAATGTCTCTAAGGAACACTAAGTAGGTTGGTGAATCAAGCCGATTTGGTAAAATGTAGGGTCCAACAAGGAAGTTGCCTATAATACCCGCCCATACATTAATAGAAAACTTATCTTGATGCCCAGCTACAAAAATAGCATTTGGGTTTTCTTCTGCCCAGACATGACACGTTCGGTTGTTAAATATGCCTTCCCTACTGAAACTAGCTTCGTCAGTTAACAAAACGTTTTCAAGAAATAGAGGGTTGTTTAAGTCTTTTTCCAAAAACCAGCAAGCGCAGATCACCCTTCTGGGAAAATCTTCTGGTTTCAAGGCCTGTACTTTTTGGGGACTATACGGGTAAAGTTTCTCTCCTTTCAAAACTCTCCACACAGTGTTCTTACTACAACCAAGTTCTTGCCCTACCACTCTAACACTTACCGACGGATCCGTTTCGAACCGATCAAGAACGAGTTCCTCGAATTCAACATCACGAACTGATCTGTCACGTCCAGTGTCACTCATATTTACCTTAAAGGTTCCCGTTTCCTTCAATCTGTTGTGCACAGCACGGAATGTCTTATGGTTAGGACATTGCCTGTCCGGAAAGCGTTCTGCATACCATCTCGCCGCTCCTCTTGCATTGCCACGAGCCATTCCAAAAAAATAGCGCATATTACATAATAGTATCACGCAAAAGTATTCATTTTGCTCACATGCAGTACAAAACTGTCAACTTAATAACATAAAAACACAATAAATAATGACTAACTAGGTTTACTGTTGTAAGAATAGTAAGCAACTAGTAAAGACTTGCAGTAATGTTCAGACAACAATGCTTTTATAAATGGCAACAACAAATGATTCAATCAGCTGTTTATGTAATAAAAACAGCTGATTGACAGATGATTGTAAAGTTATTTAAAGATCCTATTTCACTTAGGAAGCGAAATGGAGTAATAATACATAATAAAACACCTGACAATAATTGAAAAATTTGTCAAGAATACTTTTTTTTTTAAAGTTAATAACCAAAGCTTTTGGTACTTTATTGTATTCTGTTAATTTCCGTCCAACTATTAATTGGTGTTGTATTGCCGTCCGATCCAGTACATCGCCCCCAAAAGTGGCATGCACTGTTTGGCGAAAAATGCTATAAGTCTGTTATTTTCCAACCGATTAAAACAAATAAAAAACCAATCGATAGGGAATTAAATTTTCTAAAAAAAGTTATTTTTGATATGTTTTCGATAAAGCGCTAGTTTTTTCGTTATTTCCGTTTGAAAATTTTGAAAGGCCGCCATTTTGAAATGGTTTAAGAATTTTCATTCACATTTGGCACAAAGATAGCGGCCTATAAGATGAACATTTTTGGAGGATCTCAATGCTGTAGCTCAAATAGTTAAGGAGTTATGAATGTTTTTGTAAAAAACACATACAGACAGACAGACAGAAAACTAGGCACCAGAGACCCATGTTCCTATAGTGAAATGTGTTTGTCTTGACCTAAGCAATAACGTTATATACCTTTGTCCAGAGAGTTACGGGACACCCTGTATATATTTTCTGATACTAAAAATAAATTTAGAAACTTAAAAAATTAAATATTAAAATTTAAGTAGCCAATCTTTTGTCTTGTAGCATTTCTTTCTTTTCTAGTTAGTAATATTAATAAAGCTGCAACTTTTTTCTTATTTGCAAACATAACTACCTTTATTTCACTTTTTATCTACTGCTACTGTACGCGCTTTATTTACCAGTACCAATAAAATTTGAACTCAACTGTCGACAAAACTGTTATTATATGGTGATTGTACAGTTGGCCTGCAGTTATTAATCTGGGAGTTCATTATCTGCAGATGAAGCCTGTCATTAGAACTTAATGTGTGTGGCCTGTGACAGTTAAAAATCTTGTTAGGCTCGCAGTCCGTTAGTCAATGGTTACACTAAGCTATAAGATGTTAACAGTTTCTTTATTCCTTCAACACATTTGATTAATTAAAACCAAAAAACTTGGATTTTTTATTATAATTTTAATTTTATTGGTATTATTTTACATAGTTTCTACGCAAAATTTGTTCTATGATTTATCTTAATTAACTTTAGTTTTGCCCCATAGATCATAGCAGTTTATTTATATCTTACTTATATTTTCTTCATATGTTAAATACATGTCTTAAACTAATATTTAATTTACAAACTGTATGATTTATCCTTCAGTTTTGTAATTTTAATTTGTTATTAGTAATAGGCTACTATTTAACTGATCATCCATGCATTATGTTTCTTTAAAATTATGTTTATGCTATAACATACCAGTTGGATCACGGTCCTTCCAGTCTCGTCGCGGCAACCCGGTCATATCAAGTAAAGTATAAACAAACATTCAGTCTCCAGTCTTAAAAAAATATGAAACTCGTAATTTAATTGCTGCGTCACAGAAGCTACAAATAAATTACCTTCTACTATAAAATATCAAAAGATGAGTTAAAATTATTTCCAACTTTCTTATAGGCCTACTTGGTTTTCACTGGTGTTCATTTATGTAAGAATAACCCTTTAGTATAGTTTTTATTTAGTGTCGTTAAAAAAAATATGACTTGTTTATGAACATTTTATTGTTGACATTAACCAAACACGTGGTTTCTATGTTGGTATCTCATATATATCCTATATAACAACTTTAAATAGGAGAAATTATTACTTTTTCATGTAATTTAAAATATAAGGTTCGAATTTCACTTGCACTTAAGTGCTTTTTATATAATAGTAAGATCCACATTAAAATCCACATATTTCCACACTATACATAGTACCAATTATAAAATCCTAATAGTAGGCACCTAGTAAAAATAACATCTAAAATCATACAAATCTCTTTTGGTTGAAATCATCAAAGAATTCATTAAGTAGGTGTACTGTTTACATATTATGTTTTCTATTGCATGTATTGGTCGGGCATTACATTCCTATAGTTAGGCCACAAGTGTACTTTCTACCCTACTTGATAGGAATTGTATATTTTCTATCAAAATTGAATTTAATGAGTATTATATAAATATTTGTTTAAATCCTACTAGAAACCGATATTGTATATGTCCATAGACTAATAGGAAATTCAATTTATTTTCTAAAATTTGGAATAGACCTGCAAGATTCATTTTAAACTTAAATATTTGTACTACTTCTAATTTAATTTGGAATGATCATTGTGGATTCATTTTAAATAGG
Organism: Philaenus spumarius; assembly: GCA_018207615.1. Taxonomy (NCBI): domain Eukaryota; kingdom Metazoa; phylum Arthropoda; class Insecta; order Hemiptera; family Aphrophoridae; genus Philaenus; species Philaenus spumarius. The sequence goes on along the minus strand of JAGFPH010004496.1, from coordinate 79,842 downwards.
ACATCATTACAAATGTTGTTAAGCAATTGCAAAAAAAAATATTGGCCATTATTTGGTGCAGCATATTATCTGTTATTCATCGTCCTATTTCTCAGGATACAATATTCTTGTTATTAAATTTGCTGCTTTTTCCTGATCACATAAATATATTTTATTTTGTCTTTATTTATTACCGTATTACTTCAAGTTACCTTGCGGCTCCAAGTTCCAGAAATACTTCTTTCAAAGCTTATTAAGATCTGGTAACAATGTCAAGATCTGCATATTGTTAGTATTTGAATTAGCCTTATTCTTTGAGATCAAAGATCAATAATAATGCTTTGTATGCTTTTTTATTACATACAACAAACCATTATTGTCTATATACTGTTTGTATTGTTTCAGAGATCAATCCACATTTACTTTACAAAGCAATTTATCAACAAAGCAAAGCAAGTTTGCTTGGAATCAAATGGGGAGTGTCTTTCAATGAAGATATTAAACAAATAGCAAGGAAAAGTATAAATGGTAAGTAAATATTCTACTTTTATTAAACTTAGTTATTGACTAGCACAAATTTAATCTTGCTGACTGTATATTTAGTCGATATTATGTTATTATCTTCAACTTAACTATTTCCCTTCATCCGATTGTTTTGCTATTTATTCTATCCTTTAGGGAATTAAAAGGACTACAAAAAAGGTGTCTTGTAATTTTTTGTTAAAATGTACGGTTTTTATGTAATTTAGGTTTGAAATTTTCATTCGCCATTTTGAAACACATGATTGGATATAATCGTTTATTTTACTTAAAATAGATCATTGTAAGGCATAATTTCATGTAAAGTTTGAACTCAATCGCTCAAACCGTTCTCTAGATATCAATTATTTTGTAAAAAACATACAGACAGACAAAAATGTAAGCACTGTAGACCCATGTTTATGTTGTGTAATGTGTTTGTCTCGATCCCTGGAACAAATTCACATAGGTTCACGGACAACCTGTATTAAATATATAATAGTATACATTATATACTAGGTGAGCGTCTTCTAAACTTCACTATGAATTACAAGTAGCCTCTACTGCCGACCCAATAGTAAATATTTATTTGTACACTAAATGATTAGCAAACCCAATATATTACATATCAGTGGATTCACCAGAAATTGTGCTAATAATAAATAATAAACAAATTATTTTTCACTACACTACGATGTTTTCAGCTATTTTCGGAACGTCATTTGGAGGCCGAAAGTAGCTCTTTTTTGCCCTAGGGCTGTAAAGTCAGCTGTTCGTTTATTCAATTAAAATATGAACGTGTATCTCAACACAATTTCGTTATGAAATAGGCCCATATGGCAAATGATTCAATAGGTATTGCCGACAGACTAGTGGCACACACATAATTGTTATTTTCACCGTTGCCTGGTAACTGAGGTAAAACTGTACTTTCCATAGCTAGCTAGTTTATAACCTCAAAGTTTCATTTTCATGAGTGCTAAATAAATATTCTTTTTTAATTTTATATAGTGCTTATTTTATTGTGTAGTGTGGTGAAAAATAGCGTTCGCACCACGGCCGAAAGGGTTTTGCAGCTCTCGATCGTTTCAAGTTCTCGACTCCGTCTCGAACTTGAAACACGATCTCAAGCCTGCAAAACCTCATTTTCGGCCCTAGGTGCGAAATATACTATTAAGGTCTCATTTCTGTGAGATATGATTTTATTTTGATGTTAGATATGTACCTCCAAAGTTGTTACAAGTGGTCCCTGTAATTTGTCAATCATTGAAAAATCTAGAAAAATCCTGTAAATATCAATTTACAGTGCTTTCATTAAGGTCTTTCACTTAAAATGATAACCTTCATGTTATAAAAGTTTTGGGAATATACCAGAAAACAATTTATAATTCCACCTTTTAACTTTTCAATGTTCTGTTAAAATATACAATTTTTGCGTACAAAATCTGTAAAACATGCTAGCAGAAGATACATGCTTCTCTAAGGGAAACATGATTGAAATTATCTTATAAATTAATATGAAATAAGTTTTCTTACTCAAAATACATAATCCAACTAAAGAGAAACTGGAAAGGAAATATAAAACTAATTATTTATCAATTAAAATTATTTAATATAATATGTTTGTTATCGGATTTATTTTATTCTTGCAAACCCCAGTCTTTGCAAAACTGATTTAAAAATATAAATGTTTACTTAGTATCAAAGCAATTAAATCAAGTAGTATTTGAGGAGTAAATATAGAAATTACGCCTTACTCAACAACTTGATCAAATCATTTCTTAAATATTATTACTAAAACTTCTGATTGGTTGTAAAATAATGTTAAAATATTATCTAGGTACTACAACAACACAAGTTTGTTTTAATATTGAAAATATGTAGAAGAATTAATGGTCAACACAAGTTTTTTTTAATATTGAAAATATGTAAAAGAATTAATGGTCAACACAAGTACGGTAACAATTATAAAATGATATCTTTACTTTCTTTTTTTTAATTTTACAATTGAATTATATCTCTTTCAAAATTACAGTAAGTTTATATTTAAATAAAAGTTCATTAATTGTTCATCATTGAAGGTTAGTAATAAAAAAACACATAAATTATCCTTTTTTATAACTAGGATCAAAATTCTTTCATAAATATGTGGAAAGTTTATAAATAATAGCTTAGGCTATTGTGAAACGTTCAAATATTTGTTTTATGCCTGTTTATTTTATAAGAGAGACACAAGAAACTTATCTCGGGAGGTTGGTGCCGACTCTTCCCAAAGGACAAATGAAATAAGCATAAAATATTTTTTAAATGTTGCAAAAATGAAATATTTATATATACAAAGGTTAATTAAAAGCCATTGCCGACAACTCACTAACGTAACACCAAACTATCGCCGGCCTGAATACTGATGAGTGCTATAGTGCAGATGAATACCTAAAGACTAGGTTAGTACCGTTCAGGCTATTTTTTTTAATGCTTCCATTTTTGTTGCAATAACCTAGCAAAGTTTAAAATTAGTGGCCTCCGTATAATACGTAAGTGCCCCTTTATGTAATTACTATTTGTTGAAATATTTTGATGAACCTTTTACAACTTTGCAAAGTTAGGTTTCTAAAATAAAAATCTTCTAGTTGTCTAGTGTAAGAGGGGGGGGGGGGGGGGGGGCGTTGACAGTATGAAATTGCATCATGCTCCAGATTGCATGATAACTTTTTTTTTAAATCCGTGACTTTTTTGCAGTTGCCGATTTGAATTTTTACACATGAAATCTCTATTTTAAAGTTCAATTAATCAAATGAAAAAGGTCTCAATTCAATTGATTTAACAGTTAAAGATTCATGAATTTATTTTACTTTTGGAAGCCCCAATAAAAATTGGAAATATACTTTTTTATAGACTTTTTATTGTCTGTCCGTATTATTACACCATCCTACATACCAAATTTCATGGTTCTAGAATGTTGGGAAGTATGCTTAACAGTTCAAACAGTTGTATAAACATTTACATTCATATAATAGATATCACCTAAATGCTGCCTGGTACAACAAGAGGTGAAATTATTTTTACATGGGTGGGCCTATATCATTAGGTTCCGGCTATGAAGCCATGATATGTTGTTAAAAGTGATTGAAACTATTGAAGCTTTTGTAAGTTTCTGACAAGCACTTAGTTTTTCTGTTTTTATTAATAACCAACTCTGTACTTAAGCATAAAAACATAACTGTAAGTAGAATTTATATAACTAATATTTATAACTTTTGTATTGTTAGTTTAATGTAAAAATTTATCGTTTTCAGGCTATAAATGGCAGCCAACTTTGCAAGTGAATGTGTTCAATCCGTCTTCGGGAATCAACTGTTTATTAGAAGTTACAAGACATTTTTGCCAAAAAGGTTCTTCCAAATTGGAAATATCAGATGTAGACTGTAAAATACAAGATCATTTGTGCATTCCCGACCCTGATCTAGCGATTGTCTTCAGTCAAACAAACAGTACATACGGTTTCTTGCCTTGGCACCTCAGAGTTACAGAAATTCAGTAAGTTATATAATAATTATTTGAACTAACTCCTTTAAAAATGATTGGAACCATACAAGCAGTAATCAATAAATCTAAGCCAAAGAAAAGTAAAGTTTACAAAATTTTGATACCAAAGTATTACAAATTAACAACCTAATAATAAAAATACACACAATTTAAGATTTTGTTAAATATTCATTTTGTATACTAAATATTCATTAATAGAATCCAGCATCTTTTGATTGAACCAATTTTTGATAATAGAATTTAAATACTATGCCTAATAATCATTTAAATATGGTGCTCTGTCTGCAACAATCGGACGGCTTTGCACTTGGACATCTTTAATGACTTGGCCATTTAAATTAACTGTCCTTTGCTGTTATCATGTAAAATGAATGTACTTACATTAACATTTCTGTCTATACCCTCTGCTGTGTCATTTTTTAAATGATTTTATACATTATGTTATGATGATAAATAATATAAATTTTTTCTACTAAATATTAATTATAGAAAAAAAGCATTTATAAAACACAAATTATATAATTTAAAAAAATCTACATTATTTGATGAATTCAATTCAAATAAATGAGTATTTAGTGTACAGTACATAAAATAAAATAAAAAATATAGTTATTTTAACTGGTTGCTTTTAAATTTAAAGGATATAATATTAATATAATTTTTGAAACAATAATATTATAAAACTGATTTTCATTTCATACTCGCTTAAAAAAAATCCTTATAACTGTTCTTCGAAGTTTTCTATAGATTATGTTGAAATTTAAAAATTGGACTACTAATACATAAAGGTTAAAAAGAACCAGCATAACTTAGGCCAAACAATCTAACCTAACAATTAAAAATACTTATAAACTTAATAATCTCACTTTTCATGTCACAGTAATTTAAAATTTTACATTGATTCTCATAAGAAAATTCGTTTCTGGCGTAACACCCATTTCTGGGTAACTATTTGTAATGGTATGAGGTTAAATAGACCATATTAAATAATATGGTGTCGAAAATGGAATATTTTCATATTTAAATCATAGCTACATCTCTAATAGTTTAAACCTTGATACAGCAGTTTTAAATATAACATTTATTTTCCATAAGAAAAAGGGGTTTTGATGTATTTCTTTTCTTGGGAAACTTACGGAAATGGTACCTCGACCATTACGAAGTGGTGTTGGTGGAATATTTCCATATTTGAATCGTTGCTGTACTTCAAATAGTTTCTCAGATACAGCAATTTGAAGTTACAGTTTTTCATTTTATAAAATTGCTAAAATAAGAAAACCATTAAAATTGTAAAAGTATGTACTGTATACCATAACACTTACCTTACTACTTTAAGGTACTGTAAATAGGATTAAATAACTCATTGTTTTTTTATTACTCATGAAAACTACCCTAGGAAGGAAATTAGTTGAAGTTTTAAATTTTTTTTAATAAGTTTTAATTGACTTATTTCCATTAAACATTTTTGTATAATTCAAATCAATTTCCAAAACATTAACTTTTCCATTCCCTCTCTATTAAACATCAGGTTAAACAGGGTTGCTGCTGATAAATGTTAAATTATTTTCGGTGTTAATTATTATTTAATTGTTGAACTACTGTGCTCTCCAATATTTTAGATTTGTTTAAAAATAATGTATATTTTTGCAATTGAAAAGATGCAAGAGAAGTGGCGGCATTCAACCATGATTTAGTGATGTGTGGACTGAAGTAGTAGGAGACCAGTTCTTATAGCCACATATGTTTCAAAGGAACGTGATTTTTGTAGTTTATTTAAATTTTCTTTAGGACAACTTACTTCAACTGTTTGATAGAATTTAGCTAGCACGAAATGAAAAATGAATATCATATTCCAGCAGGATGATGAAACTTTGTTTTATTTATTAATTATTATTGTTGCTATTGACAAATTTACAATTCGTATAACAAGTGTCAAAAATAAAGTGTAGACTAATTTAATAATAATTTACTTTTATTAAGTGAATACTTTTTGTAAGTGCTGTTTGCTAGAATTTCCCTACTAAGCCCTTAATTACATTGAGGCTGTATTAGACCATAATAAGCCTGCTTCAATTCAATTTACATACCACAGTATTGGCTAAATTATGGATTAAAAAAACACTCCTGACGTACACTATATTATATAATATGATCAATCCACGTTAACCTGTTGTCTATAATTAGACCTAGAAATCTGGTTGTATCTACCTTCTCCATCCAAAAATGTGTTAGGATGAACTATTATTTGTGATATTATTTTGACTAAATAACCTGTACAAAACATTAGTTGTTTCATTTTTAACACATTTATATTTTCTTTAGTTTAGTTCCACTGCCCATTTTTTAATGATACAGAATTTAAATAATTTAAAACTTCTTGAGATTAAAATTAAATTTATTACTTTTTCAAGCACACCATGTTTTTTTTAGAACGTAAGAACTCTTTAATGCACAGGATTTGGAAGATTGTGTTAAATTATTTGAAACCTAATTTACCACTGAAGTATTTAATTAAATATGACACCTAAGCTATACCATAAGAAATGTTTAAACCTTTTTATAATTTTATTACACTAAAAATTAACACAGTAAAAAATTTGAATAAAAATATTTTCTAAGGCGGAAAACCTGAGCGGTTATCATTGCCTGAAACTTGAATATAAAGAATTACTGAAATTCAACTCATATATTTCATTAGGTTAGTAAGAAAATTTTGTAAAATAGATTTAGTAAACTCAAAATTAACCTGAATAACAAAAAGTCACAAAAGACATGCAAGTTCTTTGGGAGGAATAAGAACTATAGTTATTGAACAACAATTGAATTATAAAGTATTATTGAAGATCATTTTATTGCTAACAGTCATTGCAACCAGAAGCTTAGAAAATCACTCTAAATTCAACCTTACCTAACGTTATAAACTCAGGCATTAATACAAATTTCAATAATAAAGAATCACATAAACAATCTGTCTAATGATTGCCTAAGTATTCATTTCAATTATTCACATAGTCAAGATATAAAATATTTATGTTTATACATTTTTGACTGATATCTAAATTTAACATAATTTATAATAGGTAATCGAAAATAGACCTACAAGGTCGGTTACTGAACTAACTTGAAGTCCTATTCCATTCGCCTCTTCTTATCTACTTTATTCTGCAGCCTTCACATCTTCTAATTCAAATTATCATTATAATGTAACACAAAGTACAGAGCTAGTAATGAGAAATATGAAAATGTAGGAGTGGTTCATCTGCAGGTCCCCGGTCTAACGACTTCAAGTTCCATTAGAATATGAGAGGGGCATATCCCGAAGAAAATAGGTTCACAAGGTCGAAAATGCCACTAAACAACAAAATATTTTGCTAAAAATTTCCGAGTTTGAAAAAAAAACGATAAGTGTTGAAAAGCTGTATTTTGGAAACTATTTGGTCGACAGTCAGTTCTGATCTCACATTGTAGCAAATTTAGTCTACTTTTAAAATTTTTGAAGTAGTTATTATTCTAAAAACAGTCCTTCATGGTTAAAATTGTTAAACACTGAAGAGAGGTCGAACATTTTGCTGTTTTTAGGTTTTTTTAACAATGTTGAATTCGGCGCTCGAAGCCGAAAACTTGGATTATGCATTGGGCCAACATCATAAACAACTTGGTAAACAATCGGAACTACCCCAAGGTCTTCTGTATATGGTTACTGGACTATTAATGATGTGTGTATATTTGTTGCTGTGTTAAGTTGTATAAATATGTGTTTGTGTGTTACCAATAGCCAGATTATCTATTTAGGTTTTTAATTTGTACCCTACAGATTTACCACAATACTTTCATAGTAGTTAGTTTTGTTTAACAAATTGTTTTGTATTATGTTTCAGAACCATACCAACTCATCACAACTTAACACTGTACACTTTCATAAATGCGTTAGAGTCGTATGCGAATCGTGAACAAAGATTTGGAAAATAGCTTTATTTAGTTTTCGAATGTTAAAGCTCTGTAAAACTAACAATTTTTATCGGTTGGGTCGTAGGTAAAAATGTTATCATTTGGCATAGTGTCAAAGTATTGAAATAATTATTGTTGTTTTCCCCTTTAACAATTATCATTAAAAAGTAATCTTAAATCTATTGCAGTGTATGTCATACCAGAATGTGATAAGTACAGAGAGTCTAAAAAAGAAATAATGTTAAATAATGCATAATATATCTACTTGTTGTTTTATATTAAAATGTTTATTTCATTAATTATATCTACCACTAGAAATTCTTATTATTTCAAAGTATGCATTCCCTTATTAAGTAAAACTCAAGGATAAAGAATAAGATGTATTATTTAGAGAGAACCGCTAAACAAATTTATATTCTATGTCTGTAATTATTTTATGTGTGAATAAAATAAGTCATAATGTTACTATACCGATTAGTTTATAATTTTGCATAGATGATACGAGGATATATACAAAAAATAATAATAAATTGATATTACTGTATTCCACAGTACACAAAATATGTTTATGAAAACATATAGTCCTCACAAATAATAATTTTAAAATAAAATTTAAATTTATTGTTTCTTGAATTTATAGAGAGGAAAGGTTAAATTTAGTAAGACATGGTAAAATGTATAAATCCTTACTAGTACACTTCTCTAAGGTTCGACCCAAATTATTTACACTAACGAGGCCTTATATTTTGTGGCAAGTATGCCTCTTCTATTCTTCTTTTCGGTCCTTCAAATTACACAAACCTCCATGTGCTAATTGTATCGGAAGTTTTACTTTTTTTGTATATGTTCAACTCCTGCATTAATTCACTTAATTCTTATTCAGATTTCAATGCTTTAATCCTTTATGAATATTTGTTTCTGTCATATAGTAGAACCTCGGTTAACCGAAATAAAGGGGGGAGAGGCATTTCGGATAACCAATTTTTCGGTTATACCATCATATGCTAAAAATAGCCTATTAACATGGTGTGTAGGAAAAATGAATTTACAAACAATCTCTATATAATACAGTGTTTTATTTCAGCTACAAAAAATGTTATAATGGGTTAGAAAATACTATAAACTGAACAACTGAAGTTACTACAGCATTGTACATTACGTATTATTACAGACGGTACACTACTGCAACACGTTAACAGCTCTACTGTAACAGTGACTGAGGGCGGGCAGTGGGGAAATTGCAAGGTCGGTGAGTGGGGATGGGGTGGGGGTGGTGAATCATCTCAAGGACACGTCAATCGTCCCTCGCATTGCCGCGCATCACCGATAAGTCACGTAGGCACTCTTTCAGGAGAAAGAAGCTTGGCGCAGCGCCTTGCTGTTTACATAATATTACGTACTTATAATTACTGTAAAATGTTTATCGTAAATAATTGTATTCCTAAATCCACGTGTCGATGTATGAAATTATGTTACTATTTATTTATTCACACTCCATAGTAGTTGAGTTTGTTTGAATTCGATTTAAAATATTTAATAATACTATTTATTGTATACCGTATTTACGGAACCGTTTCGGTTGACCCGGGTTTCGGTTAACCCGATTTCGGTTAACCGAGGTTCTACTGTATATTCAACAATAAAAATAAGCTTGTTCACTACATGCAATCTGTAATACTTTCTCTCTATATTCTCTGTTTAATTTTATTGCATTTGTATGTTTTATACTTATGAATTTCCAATATTACTTAAGTACGATTTGACTTTATTTCAAGTATTCATCAAAACCCATAAGGACAAAGATGTTTTCATATCTATTAAATATGTTCTAATAATTTATTGGTTACAGTAATGTATAATTTATCACTTTATTTTCATGTAAAAGAAAATGTGTTTCTTATCTTATTCTTGTCTGAAATGGCACTCATATATAAGTAAGACACAAAGTGGTGATTACAGTTATCGTTTCCTTTTTCAACCACATATATCCATTATAGTTTAAAAAATAAATAATAGATTTTAGTTAAGGAGCAAAGTTGAGGACTATCATAGGGTACCACTTCTGTCCAACCTAACAATGTTCCTTTGAATTAGAACAACTATTTCATTACAAATGGTGGAGCTGTTTATATGACGTCTATTTGAGTATATTCAACCCATTGGATAAGAGCTTCACTTTCAGTGTGTTTATTTTCCCCAATATGGTGCAGTTTAGCATCGTATAATTCAACAAAATGTTTGTCCATTATTGACATTGATTCTCCATGTGATGTGCATTTAGTAGCAACTGCCTTCTTGCAAGACTGTCAAATTGATAAAATATAAAAATAAATAACAAACAGTTACAAATCGACATGCACCCTGTTTGAGTATTTAGTCTAAGGGGCTTACACAAATCTTATATAATTGGGTCTTTCATACACCTCCAGATCAGTTTGTTTTACTAAACTTATGTACATGATTTTTATAGAATATGGCAATCAATTTATGTAAGTGTTTTCTCTGCTTATTAACAAATTTGGAAGCCCAGTATAATGTCGGAAAATATTGCCTTACCAACCAAATTAATGGGCACAAAAATAGCAAATTTAGTAAATATTTACTCTTTAAGGCTCACATACATGAGACATAATTTCAAAAGCAACTGTTTTATCACACTAATTTAAAATTGATGTATCTGTAAGTATTTCAAAAGCCAACTTTTATGTTTCTTAGAAATTTATAATTTGAAGTGATCATTTTCAAAATTGCTTCTTCTGAAAAAAGTGACTGAGATGTGGCCAAATAACTTACAATTAGTGATTTTGTTATTTTAACAAAACATATTATCTTATTTCTATTTTGACACTATGCCTTCTGATTTAGATAAAATTAACAATAATAAATTGTAATTATTAAAAAGTAGTTAAAATAGAATACAATTATAATGCTATATGTATATAATACAATAAATGTATATTTGACTGAAATTAGATATTAGAGCAGTGCATTGAATTATTATATGTTTCAATCATTTCAATTCACAACAGGCAGCCGCATAATAGATTATATATGGAACACTTTACAAATTCAAATGTTATTATTTATATTTGATTGATAAATATAATAGAAATTGTTTTAAGGTGTGTCCGTACTGGGCAAATAAGTTGGTTGAACAACAAAATCTGTTTGACGAACACAATTCGTGAATTGTTTTCTAAAAAATGATTAACAAACATTTTGGAATCATTTGCTACAACCAACACATCTCGTTCTGAGAATTACAAAACTAAATCCAAACTGCCATGAAATAATGAATATAAACAATATAATTATTTTTAAACTCCATTCAAAAACTTCTAGCAGTTTTAAATACCCTACCATTGAAAACATAATTTTGTATTATTAATTTTAAAGTCCTCTAAAAGACGTATCAACTAAGAAGGGGATTTCAATAAGACTATTTCTGCGGTCATAAGTAGCGAGTCTTGCCTAAATCATAAATACCATACAAACTTCTATATTCCGGTTGGGCTAAAACGATACTTGCATCACAGAACTAACCTAAATTGGTTGATTTAAAAATATACTGGCTTATAAAAACACAATGTATATTGCAAATATTTTTTAATAAAATACAATTAAAAGCTATAATCTATTACTTTATAATTTTTTTTTATAAATAAACAATATTGCTTAATAGTACAGTTCATTTGTTTTTTGCTAAGTAATGTAATCCAGGTAAATTTTCCAACATTTCTAAACAAGCCTACGGCATAAAAACTACAGCACCTTGGCCTATTTAAAGTTTGAACTTACAAATAATGAGGAATTCAAGACTAGATCTTGGCAATAAAAATGTAGATGAAATTAGTACAAACTGAAATAGAAAACCATAGGTTTCACAGTCCAGTTTCCAGTCATTATTTTTAAGGTTTTACACATGATTAGGCCCTATGCTTTAAAAAACCAACTTTAAAAATCAAAATTGTTGGCCTATATAACATATAATTGTGTATTTTTATGTAATTAATTGAATAGTATTTATATGAAAATATATATCCGTAGGTATGTGAGTAACTAAATAGTATTGCACATAGTTGTGTAAAATAACTATAATTTTAAAGACATATAACAGCTGATTTCGCTCATCTGTAATACTTTAATAAAACCTATCCTAGATTATTATGCTTTGGGTAGTGATGCACGATTGCAAAATGTTTTAGTCGATCGTCTTGATTGTTCAAACATTTCGAGTCCACTCGATTGTTCTCCCACCTGATTCAGCACATAACATGCCGTATAGTCCAATAGAATCGAAACCGAGTCAATTGAACTGACTGTGTTCTGAGTCAAACAATTGCAACAAACAACCATTAAGGTCGAGTCGATGTGTTTTGATTAGATCTCTATTAGTTTCTTTGCTACCATGTACTACATAGGGGTCTTTCTTATCAAAGACAACTCGCTTCGTTCTAATTATTTTTCAGTGAGGGGGTCACAGATATTTATGTGACCTTAATTCCAATAACAGGTAAATATACTATTACAGTACTCTATTAACATATTTAAAAAAACAAGCTTTAATTAATTATGAATAAGTCTACAGGCAAAACTTAGTACAAATTTATCTATCAACATAGATATCACTCAAATAAATAATTATTTCAATTATAAAACAAAGTAAAACTGATTATACTCAAACTCAGTCCTAACAATTATTCCCCAAATATTCACAATAAATAAATGCGCCCTCACCTTTTTTGCCTTCGTGGATTCTTCCGGTCAGATCGTCTCGCTTTGCCAGCTCCACCCAAAAAGCCTTGTCTCCAATTTATTCCCCCCTATTTAACATCCTTGTCCCACTCGGCTTTACTTGGTTGTTGGCTCACTACAAAATGTGATTTGACTTCATCGCGTGTTGCACCATAAAAATAAAATATAAACACAGGCATTCCTTAAACCAAACAAACATTTTTTTACAATTGAAAATAATCAACCATTACACAGTATATCTTAAGTGCTAAGTACATAATTATATAAGTAGGATTAAAGATACAGTGAATACAGATACAGAATCAATTCCTATTAGGGCCCGTCTTTGCAGTTCTCGCCCAATGTTAGAAATGTATGTACTGCGATGTACATCCAATATGCTGTCTTCTATGTGCTGAATTGCTACCACTGCCACAGACTCTGTAGTTTGCTCGAAATAAGCATTGGAGTGTAATCTGGATCGCTGAAAATGATAATGGGGTCCAAAGGAAATGCCTATGATAAAGGACTTGATGCTTCACGAACAAAGCTTACAGTATTGGGTTTGAAATAGGAATCAACTGGAATTTTGTAGGGATGTCCGTTATTAGGATCTGTATAAGGGTGGATATATGAATGTGGTGATAAATCTTATGTTCCTAGATCTTCTTGATTGTCGGAAATTTGTTTCACCTGAGGAGGCACTTTGTATATATTTTACTTTAAAATTTAATTTAATCTTTCCTCTCCCCAGAAAATTATGCTGTTAAATTTTATTTGGTAAGTATAATCTTAAACTCAGTTTTTATCAGAACATGGAACTAAATCAAACCTACAACTCATACCTATTATCTAACACTAAATTGATAAATATATTATAACGCATGATTTTATAAAACTTTGATAACTTGCACTATTATATAACAGGTTTGCATAAAGAAAACAAAATAGCATGAATATCTTGTATTAAATTATATATTAAAATGTTACACATAATTTAAACTCATGGACTAAAACAATATCTTATTTACCTTCTTGCTTATAGTCTTCAGGAATTTAACAAGTTATCTAAAATGCTAAATAAAAACAATATAAATTATAAAAACAACTAGGGGAGACCCCTGTGTGCTCCGCACGCCAACCCCCAATGGAACCTTACAAAAACATATGTTATGTTTTATTTATAGTAAAGGTGTAGGATTAATAAAATAACATCAAAACTAAGATGGTAAATAATGTTAAATGTTCAAATTAAATTATTTCTCATATTTTATAAAAGCAGTTATAATAATGGTTAAAAGAACCAGCAAGGCTCAGGTCTACACTTTAAAACCCTAACCTAAAAGCTAGAAATTCAAAAATAATTGCTTCAAATTTTCAAATCAGCTGTTAATGGAAATATTGGAACAAACAGCTATATTATCTGTTCTTTTATTCAATTTATTGCTATGGTAATAAATGTAAATACATGTGTTGGTTTATCATTCTAGACCTAACCTAAGAATTTTTTCCGACTAAATTTACAAATATTGAAATAAAAGAAGGTTTTTATCGAAATGAATTATAGCCTATGTTACTCAGGTAAAGTGTAGATTTTTATCAGTAAAACTATTTTTTTCAATCGGTTCAGAAATGCTAGAGATTACCCCCTACATACAAACAAACAAACTTTACCTCTTTATGATATTAGTATAAATGTATGAAGAGTTAATAGAACAGCCATACAACCTTCCAAAAATCTCACTTATAAGGTTTCTCTATGTGTGTGTCAACGTGTATCTTTTATACGTTAATAAGTAGCAGATTTTATTTAAAAATATAATTTACTTTAACTGTCATATTATTTTACAGAACAGCTGTTTTAAAATTCTCATGTATTTCTTATGGGGATTCTTCGTTTTTCGGGGATCTCAAAAACCCATTAGTTTTTAATTTTAGAAAAAAACTTATATTTTTCCCTCGTTCCTTGAATCGATACCTTTAATTTGAAACCTCTCCCATCATCCTCCGATTTACCAAATTCTTACAATTTTGAATCTAAAATTTTTCTTACAGAATTATATATAAGGACAATTACTATATTTCTCCATATATAACATGAGTTATTTATTTATGACAACAATAAAAATATTTCTAGAATTACAAACTACTGCGATATTGTTTTTAATCGACTTATGTGAATAATATCGGTGCTACCACCAGCCGTCCTAATTTTTTACCTTGTAATTCATGGTGCTAATTTTCTTAAGATTCTAAATGGGCCAATATATTTTTTCATGAGGTGATTGTTTTTACTAAAATTCTTAACTAATACTAAGTCTCCTGCCTGGTATTCCCGCTCTACGTGCGTTTTATCATATCAATCACATTGTTGTCCTTGTGTACGCTGCATTATCAAAGGGATTTCCTTTCGTACTTTGTGAAATGTTTCGATTGATACTTCGATCATGGTCTGGAATCCTTGGTAACAATTCTACGTCAATCAGTTGCATGGGGTTCAAATCCGTGCAATAGATAGAATAGTGAGTAACCCATTGATTCGTGTTTGCTGGAGTTGTAGGCCAAAGTAACCAACTTTATATATTTGTACCAATCACTCTGACTTTTGTTTACATAAAATCTCAATATAGTTATTAAGGTCGAGTTATACTTTTCCACTATACCTTGACTTTTTGAGGCCTGAAAGCTGTAGAAGCTGTTAGATTCCAAAATAATTACAACGTTTCAAAGCATCAGCAATGAAGTGTGAACCTCTGTCTGTTTGAATTTCATGAGGGAGTCCATAATTGGTAGAATGTCTTCCAGTACAAACTTAGCTGTTGTCTTTGCATTTGCCTTTACTATCGCATATCTCATACTTTTGGTGTCTACCAAAATGTATAATTTTGTATTAGCTCTATGTAGTGGGCCTAAATAGATTAGCACCAGTTTCGAAAATGGACAAATACGGGGAATGACAGGCTGGAACAACCCAGCTGGGTTTTGTCGAAAAGGTTTCAGAATTTTGAAAGCATGACATGTCATCTTCACATTATGCTACCACATCTGCTATCATAGACTTCCAAAAGTATTTTTGTTTAATTTTTGATAACGTTTTAGCGACACCTGCATGAGCACCAGCTGTTAAAGTGTCATGATACAAATGTAATATTTTTCTGACTAACAAGTTTAGTATAGTAAGCAATTCCTCAACTTTTTTATATGATTAATAGAGAACTCGTCTTGTACTTCTGGAACTCCTCTTCACTAAAATATCTACTTAGAAAATTAAGAACTTTCATTGCTGACTCAGGCTTATGTTTTACAATGAAATTATATTTAACTAACTTTAAAGCCAATCTGTTTAACCTTGAAATAAAACTCTTGATATTTTTAATGTACTGTAAGCTGTATACAGTAAAATTCCGTCCATACAGGAATATATGGAAATGAGTAACTGTATACGCTACACTTAATAACTCAATATCTCTGAAATAAGGATGTCAAGTACAGGAAACACAATCTTGATCCTTTAGTACTCCTCAACAGACTGAAATGGGTTTTTGGACCTACCACCTAATTTTTGAGGAACCTTGCTGATTCTAGGGAGCGATGCTGGCCTTAAGTCACAAGGAGTGGGGAAAGGAAAGTATTTATAATATATTTATTTTTCAGTTCTTGATATGTAGTTACCACAGTTCTATCTGAAACATGTTTTTTTTTTTTCTTTGAATATTGGGGGAGCAATTGCTCCCCCCAATTTACGCATATGATAATATTTAAATTATTAAACAGATTCACTGTGATTACATAATTGTAGTAGAGGTGATATTAAAGTAGGAGATTAACTAATAAATGTTATTATTATTGTCTAGAGAGAAAACTATTCGATCGATTTCGAACAAATGTGCATCAAACACGTCAATTAGGGCTGTATAGATGCACGAAAAAAGGTTTTGACAAATTTCTAAAAACAATCCCCTTTTCGGCCAAAACCCCCAAAAATCTGTTATTATTACGGTAGCTAAGATTTTTTAGAAAGATGCGTTTTTATTGCATATGGTAGGGTACATTAAGGGCTACAAATAAGCTAAATTTTATCAAAATCGTTGGAATCGTTTTGTATTAAAAAATAATAACTGATTTTTTTGGGTCTTTATGCCAAAAAGAGGGTTTTTTTCAAAACCTTTTTCGTGCATCTATACAGGCCTAATTGACATGTTTGGTGCAAATTTGTTCGAAATCTATAGAATAGTTTTCTCTTTAGGTTTGTATAAATAATATACAGACAGACATTTTGTAAAAAACACTTTTTTGAACTCAGGGGGTTTCAAAACGGATATTTCCACAAAAATCTCAACATCGATTTTTTTTTTGTGATCACTACTTTCTTTATACTATAGTAGGCCTAGTGTAGTGAGAAAGTAATAAGATTAGAGGGAAATAGACGAAATAGTACAAGATAGTCTGAACTTAAGCAGTTGTAAAAATATATTGATTTAAAATTCACGTTTTTTCCCAAGAAGTTTACTCTATATTTTGCCATTAATGCTATAGTAGACAGTAATCGTAGTCCATGTATTACAAATGGTTAGATTTGAACTATAGCACAATAATAATTAACAGCTACAATAATTAGTGAATTATTAGCGAATTTCCATAGGAAAAATGAGCTATTGCAGTGGCCCTTTTTGTAAGACCCAAGTTCGGGAGTATCAAATGAGCACCGGTCATGGTCCCTAGAACACGTTTTGGGGTGTAATTAAAATTCATATATATATGTGTTCGCACTCTAGCGGCCGCATTTTAAGTCCGATTTGGTTCAAATTTGGTACACATGTTGGTTGTCTACGTCGCTCGGACGAGTTCGTTAGCAAAAAAATCCAACAACCTGAAGTACGTTTTTTGACCGGAAGTAACTAGAGTTTTTTCTAAAAATATAAATGTAGGATGTTATTCTGCATATTTTGTTTTTTTACGCGACCTTATAGCTCGCTTGGTTCCCCCAAAATCGATCAAAACGTAAAATACTATAAAAGTACCCGGTTCGAAGCCAGGTGCAAATAAATTCTACTAATATATTGAGTACACACAGACAGCTGTTCAACGCATTACTATTGCTCAAATTGTTGGGTGAAACCCTAAAACATAGGCATATAAACTTAATTTTGGAAATTTGCTCAACTCACGTCAGCGGTTCAGCTGCGTGGTCGAATTATTTAAAATTCTTTTACGATTACCAGTAAAGATGTGAAGTTTAAAACTTACAGGCACAATGGTTTATTTATAGACCTAAGGCTTTGATTATGGACGTTCTAGATAGGCCACCTAATGCATTTTTTAGTGAGAGATTTTTGAAGCAAAGGTTCAAGTAGTGTCAATGTCTGACGACAGGTTGCGCTGATCTTGAAATGTTTAAAATGGTTATTTTGTTCACGACTAGAATGAGCTACAGTCGACTTACCGTCACTAGACAGTAAATTGCCACTTTTAGTTCGTTTAATAATATGTGACATTTTAGTATTTAAATTAAATCTGTAGATGTATTTTATAAATACAGTTATCAAGCTATTGATATTATTAAGTACAAATATACACAGTCATTGTATTCGAATATTACAAAATCATTACAATCCTTATATATAATTCTGTAAGCGAAATTTTAGATTCAAAATTGTGGGAATTTGGTAAATCGGAGGATGATGGGAGAGGTATCAAATTAAAGGTATCGATTCAATGAACGAGGGAAAAATATAAGTTTTTTCTAAAATTAAAAACTAAGGGGTTTTTGGGGTCCCCGAAAAACGAAAAATCCCATAAGAAATACATGAGAATTAAAAAAACATCTGCTTTGTTTACATTAAAACATTTGGTATTAAATAAATACATTAAAAACATAAAACAGCTGTTCTGTAGTTTACATTCAAACATTTTATCTATACTAACTAGGGGAGACCCCTGCGTGCTCCGCACGTCAACCCCCGATGGAACCTTCTAAAAAGATATGTTATGTTTTATTTGTAATAAACAGACTTGGGATTAACGATTAAAAAAATTAACGATTAAAATTAATCGTTAAAAATATGGGTAACTTTTAACTTAATCGTTAGTTTTAAAACTGATT
>JAGFPH010004496.1:22277-60913 GCA_018207615.1 Philaenus spumarius | reverse complement strand
ACATTCTAAAACAAATATAACATAACAAATTAACAAACCAAAAATCGCTTATGGGATTTAACACAGACAATGAACAGCCATTTTAATACGCGATAGGAACAGGGTTGCCAGATTGGTTGCAATTAGATTTGAGTGGGTTTATCAGTGCCTCCTATATTGCCTAAAATTAGAAAATAATAACTGTTTAAGTTAGAACCCTACCTCTGGTTTTTTTTAATTCTAATTATATACCGTAATGTGATAATAAGGACGAAATATTATAATTATACTGTTATCGGTAACATACTGTGACTAAACAGTAGGCCTATAGGTCAGTACCGCTAGTTTTTTTTTAATTCTAATTATATAATGTGATAATAACGACGAAATATTATAATTATACTGTTATCGGTAACATACTGTGACTAAACAGTATAGGTCAGTACCTCTAGTTTTTTTTTTATTCTAATTATATAATGTGATAATAACGACGAAATATTATAATTATACTGTTATCGTTATAAAATTACACCAGAAGCGGTGCCTATATTTGCGACCAATGGAATTTCGCAAGTCATATGACGTAATGCCAATGTTACCAGAATATAAGGTCTGTTTATATTCGCTACTAGTAAAATGAGTTGTGATTACTGTTACGTCATCTTTTCCTATTACATATGTTCAATGTGGCAACGTTGGCAATCAGAAATGATAACTTTCTTCTTTTATACTGGTATTCAATGTAATTTATTAACGATAATTGTTATTGTTTTTAAACTAAAAGTTTTGATAAGTTGTATAAAGATCGACATAGGGCCTATATTTTCGTGATTTCTTTCATTCATTTTGTTTAGTGAAGTTATTGTTGATATTTGTTGGTGTATTAAGTGATTTGTTTCTTTTATTTTGTGTTAAAATATAAAAAAATACTGAAGTTAACCTCTATATTTTCAACTTTTATTTCTCTCGTATTTTCTATAATTTTTATTTCCCGCGGATATTTTTCTTCTTTTTATAATCAGTTTAACGTGTTCTTTCATAATATGAAGAAATTTTAAAAAAACCTCTGGTCACGCCGTTCGCAATCTTTACCATACTCTTAATACGTAATTGTAATGTTCAATTCTTTTTATAATCATCTTAAATAGCCTAAATTGAAATAGAAAATATGATTAACAAAATTTAAAGTAGGCCTAATTAATTATGAACAGAAAATAAAACACTATAAACTTAATTCATAACTTATTTATCTCGAAGGAAATATTAGACGTACCTTTTCAACGACATTGTACTGCGCTTATATAAATGTAAATAAACATGATTGCCGGACACCGCTATGCCTGCAACTTAACACCACTTAATAAAATACATACCGTATATAAAAAAACTGGAACACACACAATTTTCACTTTTTATGAAATTCTGCAATACTTAAATAATTACCGGTAATGTTCTTCATACTTTACATTAAATTACACTCTACTGATATTCGATACCGGTATAGTATATCGATGTTCACGATTTGATACATTGAATCAATCCTAAATGTGTATAAACAAGGGTAGACCTACAAATGTATTCGTTACATCGATGTATTTTGAATCAATGTATATAAAAAAAATGCCTTAATTTCTAACTTGTACAGTCTCTTATCACAGTATGTTTCTACTTTGAAAACATATATAGGCTATATATATAGTCAACATAAACATTTAAAGTTACCGTTAATTAAACCAAAGTGAAACATAAAATGAAAAGTCATAACTTAATTAGTAGCCTACAATAACGAACTTAATATAACAATGAAATTAATCAGGTGAGAAAGATAACAATAATTCTGGGTCTTTTTAAACTTACTGGGCTGCCACTATTAGAATTTTGCCTACACAAATAGGTTGTTCACAAATGAGTTAGGTGTAGGCCAACTGACGGAGATGCATATATCGACAAAAATATCCACAATATGCCTAGGCTACGGAATCTCAGGTTCGATGGTCAAGCGTTATCTTATCAGCCGTTAGCTGTTATTGCATAGTGAGCAGAAGTTCTGTGACTACTTGAAATGACTATAAGAATTTTAGGCTATTTTTTTTTTAATGCTTGTATAGTCTTTAGTCACAGATGTTTAGGGCCTACCTGCGTTGAAGCATAAAAAAGATAGCCTGAGTTGTTAGCCTGTGGCTAGTTAGTCACAGTATGTTTATTTTAAGTAAATTTGGCACGGTAAATAGATGTTCGAACATTAAATAATATTAAGAAAACCATTTGATTAAAATGCGTTAATTAAGGGTCGGCTCTAGATGTCGGCCATCTTGGCTGACACTCCATAACACCAATGTTAAATTAAAATCCAATTTTTTTCTTTATTTTTGCGCGGATAATTTATGAACGATATGTTATTTTAAAGCTATATGGCCAATATGCATCCAAATGGCTTTTTCAAAACTAAGAAAAACATTTTGTTTAATATTTATTAGTGTAACAATTTAAAACATTGATTTTTAATATTTTTTTACGTTGTCACTATTAATTATAGCAAAAAATTACCAAGCTATTCGGATGAAGAATTTCGTCCCCAAGAATTTGGTTTTTTTTTTTAACGCTATTTGAACAATTGCGGGTTTTAAATGGATTTAGGCTGAGCAATGTCCGTGTAACCTACCGCCGCTATAGTGTGATTTTTAATATTTTTTTACGTTGTCACTATTACCAATTTTTTTTAGCGAAAAATTACCAAGCCATTCCCGATGAAGAATTTTGTCCCCAAGAGTTTGGTTCTTCTTCTAATTTCTTTTTGAGGTCTTCTCTTCTTTTTTTATCTCGCTCTCTTTCTTTTTGCAAGTGATGCTGCCACTTTACAACATCACTCTTCATTTTATCGCGATAGCATCCCAGTCGATCATTTTTCTTTGTTGAAGCCATTGTTGAAAGAAAAACTGTATGAAGTGCAATAGTAATAAAATAAGTCACCTTTAATGATAAATAAAGTCATTTGATAAGTCTGATATTCATTGCCTAGTAAATATGTTAAAAGACTGATTCTGGAATACAAATAGGACAATTGCAGGGCCAAATTTGAAGGTGTTATCGTGTTCAATTTTATTTAAAATATCATTGTTAACTTTTTAGGTGTTATTACCAAAATTATTGAATTTTCAATAGGGCCATGTATTAAAATTCTTCTTAAAATGAATATAAATATACTAAAAACTGAATAGTTGTGGGTTGTGTTGAATTGTAACACCCGTTACATTAAATTATATATAACACCCGTTACGTGAATTACTCCTTAAATTATAAAACTAAAATTAAAACAATAATACCATAACATTAGCGAAATACTTAACATCACTTTTACAGTAAAAAAACTATTTTTAAAAAGTGTTTGTTCATTTTGTAATACTTACTTGTGTAAAAAAATGTAACGGTGTATAAGGAGTTATTATTTGGGTAAATGTTTAATTTGTAGAAAATTTAATGCTCTTTCAAATGGTATTACTTTCCATGTCATAACTACATTAGTGTGGTTTTTATCGTCAAACTAATAGTACCAAGTCGTGTAATTTGCAAAAATCACAAAATACGCCATGACAGCTAAACAGTTAAGGTCAGATAAGGGCTCATATACATGTTTTTGTTTCTTTTGATAAGTAGAATCAACTGTTAAAATTAATGTAGTCAGTAGTGACTCACCCTGTATATTAAATAAGTTATAGGCCTAATATATGAGTGTTGCCGTAGGAATTGGAAAGTAGCCCTCACATATTACGTAGTAATATTCCAACATTTTTTAAATTTACTTTTTGTTTGTTTGCCTTACTAGACTGGGTATAAATATTTCATAAATACCTGTGTATCACTTTTGGTGCTGCTCACAGTCCTGTTTAATGTCTCTATATATTTAATAAGACAACGTACATGTCATATTAAATATAGAGACATTAAACAGGACTGTGAGCAGCACCAAAAATGATACACAGGCATTTATGAAATATGTTTTTAATGCATTTTAATAAACTGCAAATATATACATTTTGTGATTAAATTGATAATATTTTCTTTTCTTTATAATTTGAATGTAATATAGTCATAATTATTTTATATTTTTAGAGTTGTTTCTTGCACATACATTGGCAACTCAGCAACATATATCGAGGAGGCATTTGTAAATTTTACTCTAAAGTCACTTGTCCAACAAAACTACTAAGTCCACTGCCTCACCAAGACCTGCTTGTTTCTGCAGCTGCTTTGGAACTCTGCAACTTTAATGTAATAACTTAATGTAGTCTATATTTTATAGTTTGGAGTAAGTATACAGTCATTAGGTTTAGTTTTGTATCACTCTTTTTTTACTTACTTTTATTTTTGATAAATTTGTTACCTTGCCTGTATAATTAAGTTATTTTAAATATAAAATGAAAGAAGTTGCCATTACATTTGTACATAGTTAAACATAAGGGAGGTAAGTCTCTTAAAAAAGAGTAAAAAATAGTTCTCAATGTTTTTAATTCCTTTCTAGAATAAGAAAAATCCAAAAAGGGCAAACAAAATGTTTAATGTTTTAAATTCCTAGCTAGAAAAAAATCCATCTAATACAATCAAACAAACTGAAAAAATGACAGAACAGCTGCCTGGTGTTTTGACTTTTAGGGCTCCTTCACACGAAGCCACTTAGCAGGGCCACTAAGAAGCTCTTCCGTCGACTAAAGCTAGAAATAAATGGAAGGTTTCATACACCGCCACTAAATTAGAAGCGCGACTGCCTGTTACGGAATTTGCCTTCGCCACAGACCTCGGCGATTAAAAGAAGCGCTGCTGCTGTCGAAACATAGTTTTAAATGGTAGGTTTCACCATTTAGCAGCATAGCAGCGCTGCTACGCGCCACCGGTAGCGCGTCGAAGCGCTGTTGGCCGGCGTTAACACAATATCAGTCTTGATTGGTCAGCTGAAACTTGCAGATGTGCTTGAGTTTTATTTATTGAAGAAACGAAAATCAGTCCACACATCATTCACCAGTTACGGACCAAAACGTCCTTCCGGGCCCAGACGATGTTTCTTCGAATCAAAGTGATTTGTCAACTGATGTGTTTAACATTTAAAATTAATTGACTGAAGACTATAATTATATTAATTAAATGTATAGTTTACTATAATATATAAAAACAAATGTGAAAGTTTGTATTTTTGTAAATGTTCTTAAGGGG
This sequence comes from Philaenus spumarius, assembly GCA_018207615.1. Lineage (NCBI taxonomy): Eukaryota > Metazoa > Arthropoda > Insecta > Hemiptera > Aphrophoridae > Philaenus > Philaenus spumarius. Next base: position 55,729 of record JAGFPH010004496.1, on the reverse strand, counting down.
AGTCGGATATCCCTATGTTACCTATGTTAAATTACGTAAACAAAGGTAAATTTATTTCAGGAACTAAAAAAAATAACATCATATTTAAAAAAAACAATATATTAGAGTAGGCCTATACTTTTCTCTACAATTTAGCACAATGATTTCTCAAAATAACTTATAGTAAAATTATTGTAAGTTTTTCACAAACGTCAAAACAATTTCCAAATTTGAGTCATAAAAAGTCACGTAATTTTTTTCAAACTAAAATTTTTTTAACGCTCATGTTAAAATGTGCATGTTATTATACCAAACATACAAACAAACAAAATATTGAAATATCTCTTATGGTTTCCTTTGTAAAAAAAAAGAAGACTTTCGGGAAACGCAGTTTAAACATTAATACTTTATTTTGAAAGCAATTCGTTTTATCTTAATACTGTTTGTTGCATTGAAGTACAAAAAGCCTATAAAAATGTTCTGCTCAACATATTTACATGACATTGGATTTAAATTAAATCTAAAGACCTAGCCTGTACAACATAATAAACTAAACAAATTATTTTAATTTTTTTGCCCTAGGGGTCATCCGATTCTCCTTAACATTATAGATTAAATCCATTTTACTTTCTCACTATACTATAGTATAGAGAAAGTATAGTGATCGCAAAAAAAATCGATGTTGAGATTTTTGTGGAAATATCCGTTTTGGGACCCCCTGAGTCCAAAAAAGTGGTTTTTACAAAATGTCTGTCTGTATGTCTGTATGTATGTCTGTATGTCTGTATGTATACAAAGCTAGAGAGAAAACTATTAGATCGATTTCAACCAAATTTGCACCAGACATGTCCAGTACGCCTGTATAGATGCACGAAAAAGGGTTTTGAACAATTTTGAAAAACAACCCCCTTTTTGGCCAAAAAACCCCCAAAAAATCAGTTATTATTTTTTTATAAAAAAACGGCTCTAACGATTTTGATAAAATTTGGCTTATTTGTAGCCTTTAATGTGCCCTACCATATACAAAAACCCGCATCTTTCTAAAAATTCTCGTTTAGCTAATAATAATAATAATAACTGATTTTGGGGGGTTTTTTGGCCATAAAGGGGGTTGTTTTTCAAAATTTTTCAAAACCTTTTTATGTGCATCTATAAAGACCTAATTGACGTGTTTGGTGCAAATTTGTTCGAAATCGATGGAATATTTTTCTCTCTAGCTAATAATAATAATATTTATTAGTTAATCGCCTACTTTAATAAAAGTATACAAAGCTAGAGAGAAAACTATTCGATCGATTTCAACCAAATTTGCACCAGACATGTACAGTACAGACTTATAGATGCACGAAAAACGGTTTTGAAAATTTTTGAAAAACAACCCCCTTAATGGCAAAAAACCACCCAAAAAATCAGTTATTATTTTTTTGTAAAAAAACAGCTCTAACGATTTTGATAAAATTTTTCTTATTTGTAGCCCTTAACGTACCCTACCATATGCAAAAAACCGCATCTTTCTAAAAATTCTCGTTTAGCTAATAATAATAATAATAACTGATTTTGGAGGGTTTTTTGGCTATAAAGGGGGTTGTTTTTCAAAAATTTTCAAAATCTTTTTTCGTGCATCTATACAGCCCTAACTTACGTGTTTGGTGCAAATTTGTTCGAAATCGATTGAATAGTTTTCTCTCTAGATAATAATAATAATATTTATTAGTTAATCTCCTACTTTAAATCACCTCTCCTACTCCACCTACAATTTTGAAGTCACTGTGAATCTGTTTAATAATTTAAATATGTTTGTGAGAAAGTATGTGCCAGTTCCTGGTACCGTTTATTTAGAAAAATATTTGTCTAAATTAATGTTTTTCTTGAACCATATTTTGAATATAAACGAGAAGCGACACAACAGGCGTGGAAGCAACACAAACGGCCACTGAGAAGCGCTACTAAGTGGCTACGTGTGAAGGGAGAACCAACCACCGAGAAGCGCTGCTAAGTGGCTTCATGTGAAGGCGGCCTTATTGTACACAGTATCAAAAATGAGATAAATGAGACTGGGATGTTGTTAACTACATCAGGAAAGAAAAGATAACTTTTATTGACGAATTTGTAAAAACAACAAATTACAATTACAAATTACAATATAGGCCTACAATTAAAAGTTTATAATTTTTATTGCAGTAACGAACCACCAACATTAAACAAAGTGTTAGCAATAGTATATGAAGATCCAGATTTGCCAAGTTTTTCTAGAAGTACATTTTACAAAATTATAAAATTATTACAATTCAGATTTTTACCAAGAACTCTTAAAAAAGCATGATTAGTGAAAGAGAAGATATTACTTCATTGTAGAAGGGACTACTTGTTGAAAATTAGGAATATGGAGATGAAGGTCTAAACATTTTTAACTCAATTAGACCTGGGTAAATGAGTTTCTGACAACTACAAAAGTTTTTAATGATATTACAATTAGCCTACACCGACAAAGCAGGACTTTTTGAATGGGCTTTAAAGACATAATTTTTAAAGAAAATTCCTGCCAAGGTTTTATTATTTTGCATATTGGAAATGAATATGTTTTTTTTTGAAAAATAGTCTTTTAGTTTTTGATGGAAAAAAAGATTCTGGTGACTATCATGAAGAAATAAGTTATAACACGTCTTGGAATTGGTTTTGAAACATAATCAAGCTATTACCAAAAGAAAGCATATTAGTTCTTGACAATTTACCATATCACAGTAATGAAATAGGTTATACCAGATAATTCTTTGAGGAAAACACATATTATAAATTGGTTCAATATAAAAGGTTTTCTAAGATTTCCTCCATATCGTTGCATACTAAACTCTATTGAGATGAAATGGAACCAGGTTAAAGGGTCCACAGCTTTAACCATTAAATCATTTAAAATAAATAAAGTAAACAGTATCCTTCAAGAAGGTCTTGCCAGAGCAACGCCAGACAATTAGAAGAATTGTGTCAGTTTCGTTATTAAAGAAGCGACTTTCTGGGAAATAGACAATATTGTAGGTAAAATGGTTATAGACGGGTCTAAAGGAACAGATTCTAGTGATTAAACGAATAAATTGGAAGTAGTTGAACAAATGGATAATGCAATAACCAGATGGTAGATTTTATACAATTTATTGTAAATCAGTAATTAGGTGGTTGAGCAAATGTTAATGTTTTACTACTACGTATTTAAGAGTGATGTACAGTATCTAAAAAAAAAAAAGAATTGATTTTCAGTTCTGTAAGTTAAATAGCCTATGCATCCAAACATGTAAGTGAAATAAGTGATGGTAAAAATACAATTTAAACTTTGAACAAATCTATAAATCATTGCAATAAAAATCATTCGTTCAAAAGTTAAATTTAAATTGTTTATAATTTTCATGGCCAGTAGAAAGATTGAAATTAACCTGCGATGCCTTCAGGCTGACTACACGGCAGTTGACACAACCCACCCTAATAGTTTGGAATCTAGGCGATTAGTGAATCTTGCATAAGTCATACTGACAGGTGAATGTGGAACAAAGAATAGATCATTTTCTTTTGTAATAATACTTTCAAATCCTGTTCCTTCATTTACTGTATTGCAAAGCATTCTTTTTCAGCCTGTGGAACAATCTATTCATAATTAATTATTGCTATTGATAGAAATATTTTGAACATATTGTGGTTTTATGGATTCACTGGTTTTATAACATAAAATAGCAATCGAATTTGAAAAAAGTCACTAAACATTTTTAATGTATTTCAATGTATACAACCCGATCCTGCATAGCCCGCTAAGATTTTTTTTTGTAACACATGTTCATAGAAATTTGAAGGCCACAAACGTATCAACGTAATTAATTAAGTTAAGCATTTTGTATTTTGTAAAACTTATTCTATTGAGCGATGTTTGGCTGAAATGTATTGAAATCGAACTTGCCCCACAACAACAAAAAAGGACCAAAAATTGTATCTACCTCAATTTTTGAGATAATGGGTAGGTTGCCAAAAATGTGCATTTCTTTTTGCCAATAATTTCTTTTTTAAAGACACCATTACATGTTATTACCAACCACTTATTTTTGCATTCAGATGTTTTGGGGCCATTATAAAACATGTGCTTGAACCCACAAAGTCTAGCGGTTCTGCTCTATTATGAATTATGTTTGAATTCGAAATTAGTTAAGTGATCATTTATTTTAAACTGCTTGTTATTGTAATTAATGAACATTAAAATTATAAGCTTAAAGAATGGTATTTCACTTTCATTTCTTTCCAGTTAATGTGATAAAAAGTAGGCTATCTTCAGTTCCAAATTTTCTTTGAAAGAAGTAGGCTTATTGATATTAACCTGCTAAACATTATTTTATAAAGGCTGAAATGAAGACTTGGGTTTCTCATAATTACTAGCCTACAAATACAATTGAAATATTATAATAACATTATCAAAACTCAAAACATTGTCTGTATTTTAAAATAGATAAAAATAATCGTTTCTATCAACACAATTTTTCTTCTATAGCCTACAACAGACACTAACAAAATATGTACTGATACTAATTTATTACATGTTTGTATAACAACAAGAATTTTTTAGCACTTTTATAAATGCTATACAAATAATTATTAAAATCACAAAATAACCTAATTACTTCATGTACAAGTAATTAGGTACCTTCTTTGATAAAAAAGGTATTTCTGAAAATATAATTATTTATTTAACTTAGACTAATTTTATTTGTGTAATAAATGTATTGTATTTTAAATAAATTAATATTGTATTTTGTAAAACCGTAGTTTTTCCTTTGCCAAAACTAGAATAAATAGGCCTAATTATTCCATTTGCAATGAGGGTATAGGAAAATTAGAGCATATAACTCCAATGCGTACATTTTGTATAAACAGCACCTTCAAAAAAATACTATCCATAATTAATGTTATGTTATTCAAACTTGAAAGCAGTTTACAATCATCAAATAAATTTAGTGAAATATTGAAATAACTTTAATAAAGGAGATTTTATCTAATTTACTTTACTGTCAGAATTGTGCCAAGCAATGGTTATATCAGTGTCAAATGAGGCTGTAGAGCAAATAAATCTTAATCTGTAACAATGTGTTGTAAAGTCAAATTTTGCTTATTTTTTTTTTTAAGAAAAAATTAAATTGTTGTAATTTGTGTCCTGAAGACAAGGTAAATAAATGTTTTAAATTAAAAGGTTATATAGTTGTTTTCTTCAAAATATGGATGTTGTGTATGCTTTAAAGAAATGATGAATATCTTAATTTAAAGTAATGTCATCTTTTCAGGTGAATAATAAATAATAAATAGATAAATAATAAATAATAATAAATAATTAATAAATAATAAATTCAAATTGAATTTGTTTTCAATATTCTAATATTATTTTTCAGTAATTTAAAATTGATTTCGGAATTACATTTTTTGAATGTTTTCAATGTTCAAAGTTTATTATACAATTTGATAATTATAAAAGTAGAGGCAGTAAAAGGTCTTAGAATTGTTTAAATAAAATTGCTTAATTTCACTTAAAACAAAAGATTAAATAGGTAAATCATTAGCCACTTCAACGATTTTAACTATGTTTATTCTTCAGACTTTTGTAATTGTTTATGTTATCCAAGCAATTCTGTTTTTTTTTCACAAAAATTTATTTTCCCTTTACTAATGAATTATGTAAAGTGTGATTTTTTGAGAATGTACCACCTTTATTATTTTTATAAAATGGAAAGATGTATACAAAATTTGATCTCGGGACAGTTATTCACCGTCAGGGAGAACCTTGGAAAATCTATTTACAAAATCTTCGAAAACCCCCTCGCCCTCCTACCACCCCATCTTAAACATTGTAATGGACACCTATGACTTGTGATTCATCAAATTGATGCCCTTTAAAAACCATGAATTTCTGTGATAAGAAAATAAAAATCTGTTACAGCGATTTGTTAGTTACCTTACGTTCATAAATGTTATTTTGTTAATTATTTTCTAGTATTGTATTAAGATAGGTTATCACACTATGAAAATAACAATTTATTACAAAGTTTGAAATTTAAAATTGGACAAAGTTAACTGCATGAAATAAGCAAGACTCAAGTTAACCTGATCACAGAATGATAACAAGGGACTCCTTATCTTATGCCCTGATAAGAAAATACTGTAACTTATGCCTTTGATTGCTTTCTGCACTTTCACTTTAATTTCTTTACTTGTGGCCTGAAAAAGTTTACAGAAGATTTATTTTCGTCCAGTTTATTCTTAAACTTCCTTTAGCCTGTGGGTGGAAGAGTATGCAAACAGAAATCTAACCTATGTTTGGCATTTTGAAGATGTATATAAATGACATTTCTATCGAAACATTAAAATTGATAATTTAAATTGTTTACTGATATGTAATCTTATCTTCTAAAGCGAGAGATAATTGTCTGTCTGCTAAATGGATCTGGAATCTCCGTCTAAGGATTTTTGATTTTATATGGGGCTTTTGGCCACGAGAAATCGATTGGAAATGGTCACCAGTCTGGAAAAATTAGTTTTCTACGTCTTTTTATTAAATTAAAAAGTGAAATTTGTCCATTTTAAACAATACAAAGCACAGCTGATGCAAATGTTTTCAATGTCATTACAATAATCATCTGTTTTCTTTTAAACGAAGCACAGCTGATGCAAATGTTTTCAATGCCATTACAATAATCATCTGTTTTCTTTTAAACTGTATTTTATTAGAGGTAAGCCTAATGTTGTATATATTTATAGTTACCATGGCAACAAATACTTCTGCTAAATAAACATACCCTTTATTTAGTTGTTTAATGTTATAGGCCTAACCTCAAAACTCAATAATCCAATATTTATTATTGAAATCATAGCCCTGCTTATAATCGAGCTTTAGCTCGGTCTCCTGGTACTATTATATAAATAGCAAATTAGCCAATATTTTAATTATTATTGCAACTTAAAACATTATTACTTTGAAGTTAACAAACAATAAAATATAGTCTTTATTTTGCTGTGTTGTTTCCCTTCATGAGTTCGTACCAAAAGGTTCAAAATGTAATCCTGCTAGGACGACTGTTGATTACCTCTGTCACTTAAAAAGCCATAGATATGAAATTTGGCATAGTCATATAACTTGCTTTTACCTAGCCCAACAGAAAAGATATTTAGAAATACTGTCAATGTTGGTTTCTAAATAAGCTGAGCTCCGTTATACATGTTCTACAGTTTGTCACAATGTCAGCAATTAAAATTGGAAATGCTTAATTAATGTAACACTATTAACTAACTAAAGTTTCTTTCAGTATAACATTGTTCGTATATAGTGATTATATAGTAGTAAAAGAATCAAACACAAATGAGTGTTAGACAATATGAAACGGACTTAGATTTAGTCAAGTGGTGTTGCAATGTTTTTGGTCATTAAGAGGGTTAAAACCGTAGATAAAACCAAATAAATAACAATTTAAAAAAATAAGTAATATGTCTTGTAACATTGTAACTTTAGTGGTGATGCAACGCTCTGAGGATGATGACTAAAATATACATAAGTGTAATAAAATAACATTTTCTTTAACTTGTTTTTGTTATTGTGGTTCGGAATTTTATTCTATTCAGTGTATGTTTGTCGTCACAGTGTTCTTAAAACTTTTGTATTTAATTAATAGCTTCTTTAAACCATTTACAATATAAATTGAAATGTAATAGCCTGAAAACAAACAATTATTACTTTATCTTTTTAACTGTCACTGTTCAGTTATAAAGGAGTTGGATGAAATAGGTACTACAGTAAAAAAAAATATACATATTGGTTGAATAACTAGCAGATATTTATAATGTAATGGAACACTACTCCTAACAGATGTTTATGTGCAGCCTACTCTCATTATAGTAGATATGTGGACTGGAGATATGCAAAGTGGGTACCCTACACAATGGGCTTTAAACCCATCAGCTTACCAAAACTTATCAAACGATCAAGGTGAGCACTTAGTACTTATATTTGTAGTTTTGAGTGCAATATTTCTAATTGCTCAAATTTAAACACCACATTATTTGCCTGTGGCACAATTGAAGCTAAGTAAACATAATTTCACTAAAATTTGAAAAAAAATCTACATCAAAATTCCATTTGTCAATTATTCTAGAGGAAGAAACAAATTGTTTTACCTTTAACCCGTGGAGATATGTAATGAGTAGTCGAAGCAATTAAAAACAATATTATGTAATTTTTAAGATACTTGCCATTGTTTTGACAATTAAGAAAATTAATTTATATCTGATTATGAAAAGGAGTTTCCTTTTTTTTACTATTATATATTTTTTTGTTTTACATTTTATTGATGTACACTATTTAGGGGAATAGCAAAACATAGTGAAATAAATAACAATATTACTCAAATATGAATCCCGTACCACTTAGGTTCCTCTATATGAAAAGTTTGATTCAACAATTATTAAAATCTGAAATTGTTTTATTGGAAAATATTCTATTTCTTTTTTTAGTTAGCAATTTTATTGAGTTTATTGATTACTATATATTTCTAAAATGATAATGAACAACATAAATATTTGGCCAAGTAAAATTGGAAAAAAAGTGTGAAAACTGTAGGCTAATAAAAATATACAATATTACAGTTGATTGGGCAACTTTAGCTCAGCAATGGATCAAAATGAAGGAGACATTTCCAGCGGAGCAAGTACCTCCTGCTCCTCCACCTCCTCCTATAAAGTTAGGGGAATTACCTGATGTAGAAGGAGGAGAAGCTCCGATGGATATGTCTAAAGATGATTCAGCACCACCAGGTAAATTTAGATGATAGAAATATAATTCCAAATAAACTCATATTAGATAATTTATGTTTTTAATAATGCAAACAACTGAAAGGTAATTTTTGCCTGATCCTACTGAAGCGCAGTGGTTCCATAGATTTAATACTAGATAACAAGGATTTTAACCAAAGCCATAAAGTACTACTGCTAAATTCTTAAATACTAAATTAACAAATAATCTAAAGCTTAAAACTATACAACAAAAACTTAAAACTGATAAACAAGGATAAAGTGTCAAATTAAAATATAACAGATACCATTGCTGAGTACAAAATGCAAACAATAATAAATAATTTATAGAAGAAAATAACAAGCATTGTTCCACATGAACAAAGAATAAAACATCTTTCTCTACTCCAACTTTTCACTGCTTTAAAACCCTAAGTGAAGGTGAAAGTCTAAGTAAATGTTTTAATGATTGTGGAGTAAGTGTAATTACTTTCTGCTGACTTCAGATGCTATTGTGTTTTAGCTGAAATATTATCAATTTATTTGAAGCATTAAAACTCTTGTTAATGAGACTTTGGCTGTGAGTGATAGCAGTTGATTCCAATTCAGCACTCGAAGCAGTAGTTAATAATGATATACTGAAAAACTCTCTCGTTCAGTCTATTAATACCAAATACAGGATTGTTGTGAACAACATCCAAAATTTAACTTTCTCTGACCTTCATGGCAATGAGGCAACTGATAGTTTGGCTAAGAAGGTAAAATCTAAAAAATTGCTTTCCTTGGAAGGGAAAATTAAATAATGAAAAGATCGTCATATATGTGAAATTTGTTCATAGCTAAAAGGGCTATAGCCCAGAGCGGAAACTTTAGGGAGTGGCAATAAAATAGGAAAAGACAAAAATCCTGTAGTACTCATTAAAGAACCGGTAAGGCGCTTTTAATGTTGCCGGTTCCGCGAACTTGTGCCGCCTAGCAGTTTTTATCAAGTGTTATATAACACGCAGAAAATGAGAGACATAAAAAGAAACAAACATTTTCTGGCTTTTTATGTGCCTGTACAGTATATGTGAACAGAGGTATTTATTTTTCATACTCTAAGTAATTCTAACGAATAGACAAGTTGTAAACTTAGTAACATAGCTCAAAACTAAACATCGTTATAATTTACTAATGATACATTCAGACAGGAGGAAGGGTGGAAAATTTGGCATAGCCCATAGCCGGCAAAAGTGTAAATCTGCCATTTCGTTCGACTAAATACGACCTCTGCGAGTCCTGTCTGTAGATTAACTATCTTCACTTCCTCTTCTTAAGCTGTCATGCAACTTCGATTGCAAATAATAGATTCCTTCAAGTTGTGCTTCTAGATATTACAATATAATATCTAGAAGCTACATTATATATTATATAATGTAGTTAAATATAATCTCATTTAAATGATGATAATTTAAATTCATGAAAATTAAAGGTATCTAAGAATAACTTTTTGGTTTTTTCTCGTTTATTGTATTTACTGTATGAAGTTTACTAATGAAGACAATATGAGCAGGATAATGCAAAGTTTAAAAGAAATTTAAAAATACTAACATATATGAAGTTAGAATATTTAAAATGTACGATATGGTACTAATTTGAATTCAAACTGTATCCTCACTATCTTCTTCACTAAAACTACCATAAAAAGGATTCTCTTTTTTCAATCGTTACATAATTATCTAATTTATAGTCAAACCGCAATTTTACATTTCCGGAATTTAAATTTTACAATGATTAACATTTTTTTTGGCAGCGGTTCTGACATGTTATTTATTTCCACATTTAGAGACATAAAATTTATACATTTTTCAGGTCTTATATGTATTTCAGATGTATTTTAAATTACAATTTTATAAAATTACTGCAAATTGTAAAATTAACGCTAAGGTAAAGTATTGATGTTTTTTATGAAATATTACTTTATATAGACCGTTTTTTGTTGTTGCAAATTAAGACAATACAAGTACTCATATCATATACTAACCTTAACATTAAAGACAGGTACATTTCTTTTATTTCTCACATTTTAAACTTTTCTAATTTTTTACATATCTCCCTAAAAAAATGTAAAATTATTGTTTTACTGTATTAGGTTCTTAAACTATTGCTTTTATTAATGTAGCCTACTAGAATGTTAATGTTGCATAGTATGTATAAAATATTGTACTAAGTGTTTCAAAAAACAAAATCTTATAAAGAGTTCAACTGTGTAAAAAAAAAACAACTGAATGTTGCTTATGAAATTTCAGATGGTGCAAATTGGAGTTCATGGGATAGTTGGCAACAATGGGGATGGAATTGGAGTGGTTCTGGACCTACTCCTTCTGCTCCGGTTGTACCCCCGGCAGCAGCCACCAACAAAGTCCCAGCTATACCTTCAGTACCACCTTACAGCTATACACAATCAAATTCTACTCCAAATTTTCCTCCTGATACTGCTAATTCTTTTGAATATAATCACGGATCTACAATTCCTGATCAGTTCAACCAAGTAAGTTCTATATACCCTAGACAAAAATATGAGTGGTTTATGTTTGTTTTACAAAATAATTTGTTTTATTTGAAAGCTTAGATTTTTGGAAGTAATAGTTCGTTTTAAAATAATTTAAACTGCGAACAATGCTGTTGGGTTAATATTAACTGCACTATTTAATATTTTGGTTTTTTCCTGAACAGTGCTAAATGTTATTTGTTCCAAGTTATGTTTACTACGGAACAAATGAACAGCATTGGAGTGCAGCAAAATTCCTGGATATTGTGTGTAACATAGAACTACAAATGGGATGTACCTCCATGTTTTGCAAGCATGTGGCTCACTTTTACTTTCCGAGCAATGTCAGAAACTTTTCTAGTCCAATTTTTTTTACATTTACCGTGGATGTATGGATTCCCTGCAGTTCTGAAACATTTTTCCCTTAGTAAATACACAGCTAAAGAGCATCTTTTTCATATTAAAAAGGGATTGGTATTTTGCTTTGTAACCTTATGGGTAACATACATAAATATATAAAATACCAAAAGTTTTAAATTCTTCGTTTAAAAAAATTAAATTGAACAACATGTAGAATATGAATTATTAATTAATTATAATAATTATTTATTATGCTTACCTTGACCTTCAACTCGGCAGTCGATATTTTTTATCTGATATGTACGATATATACAAACAACGTTGGATCATCAATGGAAGGGCGGAACTTGTTGATTTAAACTATAAACCATGGTGTAACGATAAAATATGGTTATGCCCCTTCTAAAACTTATATGAAAACAAGACAGTTACCATTTTATTGCTTGCTGCCATATCCTAGACAATATAGGCTAAGAAATTTGTGATATAAAAAAAATTGCTTAGAAACTTAGATGTTAAGTAATGACTTTATTCAATTTTTAATTGTATCAGTAAACAAAAACGCGGTTGGTTCGGGTACTTATTTCTTGAGTGCTTGTTTTTATTGTTTGTTTTTTTTTATAGCTGGTACTAAATTTATTAATTCTGTAGTCATGTATATTGAATATTTTGTGTGCCAGTGTGAGTGCCTGATTATATATGTGTGCTCTGATGGATGGATGGATATATACATATATGTATAAATATAAGCGAACCATAGTGTAATTTCTAATAATATTTTTTGCCAACCCAGCTGACGGTCAAAGGACCATTACTGTAAAGTACTATGTGAAGTAAGAATTTTATTTTATTTTTATTTCCTGTAATTGTCAAATTTATTTTAATTTTGTATGAAAACCATGTCAAAATAAAGTACTTTTTCTATTCTATTGTATTACTTCACTATTATTCAAAATATTTGTTACCTAGAAATAAAATGACATGGTTTCATAACCTCATTATATCAATTAGCATCTAAATGTAAACAAACTATTCTACCATGGCGGATCTGTGCCAATTTGAGATCTTTTCATATACTACATACGTATTATTTTTATTAATTTCTTTGAATCCTACTTCCTGGACCGTTATTGTAAAATTTTTTAATTAACTTACTAACCTTCAAATGGTCCTATTAATTTCCCCTCTATTGCTGCTGGGTCTTACTAATTTCGACACAAACCTCTGTCATTGTCGAAGACGAACATTTCAGATGATAATCACATAACACAAAACACTACACGACACATAAAGTATAAACATGTAATATTCACCATTAAAGGGTTGTTAAATAATTAAAGTGGGACATTAATAATTAAAGTATGTGCGGGTCATCTCGAACGCATACTGAACTGGAAAGAAACTGATAGCCTATCATTGCACTGTGTGGTTGGTTGAATACCTTGTTGGTGTGTTATTTATTTATAATGATTTTATTATTCAATTTAATTTACATGTTCTAAATTAAGTAGCTTTGTTCTTTAGACAGACTAATATTCAATGTTGTATAATACCACGTTTTCTTTAATATTTAATTATGGTAAAATTTCTATGAATATCTATCATTAAAGTAATCAAAATCAACTAACATGTCTGTATAATTTTTCATTGACAACCGCAATTCATAATTCCAAGTACTTCCACAGTAATCGAACTAACAAAATTTATAAAAAAAAATCATAATAGACACAGGACTGAGGATACAGATGAGTTGGCAAGAGATATAGACGACAAACTGTGTTTTCACGGATTGACAAAATTTTCAACCTGTGATGCGCATGTGGTCAGTCACAGGTTACGCTGAATATTCATCTGTGATACTGACATCACAGAAGAAAAATAATACAAATTTAAATGCAGACAATTTTTCAAATTATTATTTCACCTCTTTATTATAAAACTTGTTATACTTGCAAGTATCCTGGGCCTTTAACAAAATATCCACTGTTCTGATTCAATCACTTCACTGCGCCTTTTTTAGAATTGACTGAAAATTGAGAATTGGCCACGCTATTGAAATTTGACTTCAAGCCTAGTTTCACCAAAAACCAGCATAACTCCCTTATTTATCAAAGAGATGTTGAGATTTTTCTATCAACATAAATTATTTAACAAAATGTTTGCCCTTATTGAGTTGAACAATATTTTTGTTCAGTAAATCACTCAAACAACATAACCTGGACACCACAACACGTCCATACAATATCGAGTCTTACCATCCTACTGACTTGGATCAAATGTTATCTCCCACAATGCCTTATTTTTCTTAGAGGTCACATACGCTTTTGCATTTCAGTTTTTATTCTTTTATATATATATAACATAACATCTTTGTGGCCTTGCTTGTTTTTTTTTTTTTTTTTTTTTCGGTCAATAAGTCGTAGAAAATTTTCAGTTGGCTATAAAGAATTTCCTTCCAGGTTTTGCAACGATCCTTTCAGTTGAAAATTCTTCTAAAAGTTGTTGAACTACACTAAGTTTGAAATTAGAGAACTTAGGTTTCTTACCTGTTTTCATTTGGTACACGGCAAATCTTGGTGTATTGCCCTAATCCTTTAAAATTTGTTTATTTTACATTCTAGGCGATTTTGCCTTTTTAAGGAAAATTTGTATGCACCTTCATAGAGTTGCATATGCTTGCCTTCACCAAACATTTGGATTTAATAATTTTTAACAGTATTTTGAATTGGAATTCGTAGTATTTAAAAGTTTTTTTTTCTAACCCAACTTTTTAGAAACTGTATCCTCTTAAATTATACATTTTAAACAGCTATAGCTCAGAAATGGTTTTATTATTAATATTAACTTTTGAAGAGAACAGATGTATATGATATCAGTACTTTTAGTACCTATATTGAGAGTCTATAAACTTTTGGTGACCATTAGGAGTAAAAAATGAAACAGTGCAATTAGGGTTTTTGTTGTAAAAAAACCCAAATATAAAAAAAAAAAAACACATTCACAAATTTTCATTACAATATTTTGCTTGCCAGTTTTTTTTACTGTACCAGCTGTAAATATATTACAATATATTTGAGCTGTTACAACTCATACAGACAAGTAGACTAAATATAATTTGCACCCTTCCTATTTCTCTCTTACACATTCTATTAGATGAGCAACGACACTATATACCCTGTAATGCAATTTAAAACATAAATTTAAGGCATTTTAGTTGCTTGCAAAATGATGTTTTACAACATCAATACCCATTCGAGCACAGTTTAGCTATGACTTCTCATATCGTCGTTAATCCTTTTCAATGCATTAACACATTCCTTATAGAATCAAAGAATACAAAAGATTTAAAATTATAGATTAAATCAAAGAAGACCATAATAAATGGGTGTGGGTATTAAAAATAATAAACTTGTAAAGCGTATTAGATAAGTTGTGAACAATTTTAAAAGTTAAATGAGAACCACGTACAAAAATCATTACCTTTTTTTAATTTCTGAGTAAATTAATTTCTACACTTGCATACAAAATTATACAAGGGTTTTACGATACAACGTTAATTTATTTGTGGCATTGGTGTCAGTATGTAATACAAGCCTATGAATATAACATTTTTATCGGATTTCTAGCAAAATTATTGGTCTGAGCCAGCTCCATTTATTCGTGGTAGTAAACATACAGAATGGAGGAACGATAGAAGTTCTGCCCGACACAAGTCTGTAAAATCAGACGAAGAAGAGGATTCAACTTCTGTGATTGGTAAGTAAATTTCTTTATTATCTTTCAAAAATTATATTTTGAATATCTTGTTTTAATTTAGAAGAATTGATTGATGAATGTTAAGTTAAATAAATATTTATAAAAATTAATAACCTCCATTGATTATTTTCGTTTACTTTCAGAAAAAATTAATTCCACTTAAATGTATTGGAAAAACGAGCATTAAAAATTTCTGTCATATTCACAGAAACAAATATATCACAACAAAAATTAATCTACCTCTGAAAAACAGTGATTCATCCTTATTTGCAAACAACATTAACACAAACTAGGGATGGGTCGATTCTCAAATTTATCGATTCCGATACCTGATTCTCGATTCCGATTCCATCGATTACAACGACCATAAAATTGTAAAGGAAAATAAACATTGTTATTTAATTTTAACTGCATGGGTTCTTTGACGTTAATGTTATTTTTTAATATTGTTATCGAACTAGAGGAACAACTAAGCAGGAAAACTGCTGATTTGGATGCATTAAAAAATGTATAATATATATATATATATATATATTGTTTTTCATTATACTGCACCGAAAAAGCTGTTTTCTATCTGCATGATGAATCAGGGTGGAAAGCCAAGGGACAAAAACAAATCACGCATAATTCCTGGTTTTCTCAGTAAATTGTAATCGCATTCCTGGAAATTTTAACCCTCCAAAGTGGCAACCCGCACAATTGTGCGGTCGTGGACAACACAACTTGTAATTAATATTTCATTCACAATTTATTAATTTTTTTTTAAAGTTTTACTTATTTACCTTAACGAAGGCTGATACGACAGCTATAAACAAGTTTTACATATTTACCTGAACGAAGCCTGGTACGACAACTATAAACTAGTTTTACTTATTTACCTTAATGAAGCTAAGTGAATAGTATAGTATATGGGCGCACACAAACAACAAACATTAAATTGATATTACCGTTCTCCAGTTTATTTTACAAATAAGAATAAACATATCAGTTTTATGTTAACAGCTGATTGATTTTGTCAATGGAAATACAACAGAAAAATCAAACAAGTTTTAATTATTTTTTTTAATAAATAGATGTTTTGATTAAAAGTATGTTGCTTTTTCGGTGTAGTATACTACATGGGAACTATCATGCTCGCACGGAGAAAACCCTATTTACCTAAACAATACAGAAATTATAGTCAACCGCACAAACACAATGAGGTCACAAACAAATAACAAACTCGTAAACAATATTCATACCATAACCTATCAAATGCGAATTATGCACACAAACTTAGTAGAGGTATATCGGAAGTACTGTAATCAGTATTTTCTATTCGTTACTTTGCAGACACACAAAGTAATCACTACTAACGGCTCAAAGTAGCGGTTACTGCTACTTCTGCTACTCAATTGTACTTTAGTGCAGTATAGAGTCTCAGAATACTTTGAATCCACATTGTGAGTCCAGTCCAGTACTGATAGCGCATTCGCAGTAGCTCCGGTAGCGGTGGAGTTGGAATGAAATGGAATGTAATGAGGAAATTTAAACCCGGCAATCACCGGCCGTGGCAATCACCGGGCAATATCGGCGCCAGTGGTAATCGCGTTCACGAACGTGTTTGCAGAGTTCGGTGGTGGCCGGGCTCGGAATCGACTTTCACGGAATTGAATTGATGCCGATCCGAGAATCGGTGGAATCGACTTTTGGAATCGAAAATCGACCCATCCCTACACAAACAAAATAATACTATTTTAACTGTGATTGTGTTAATATGATACTGTACTGTACTTTAAAACATAGAATGGAAATATCCTTAAACCTAACATCTCCATAACTCTCGGTATAACTAAACGTTGGTATAACTCTCGGATCTCTTTCGGTATAACTAAACGTCTACTAATAATTCTTTTTTGGCATTGTCTTACCTTTCTACTGCAGTTTCGGGTATTCACCCATCATCAGGAATAATAAAAACACAATTAGACACATACACATAAAACATTCACAAAACCCATTTCACTCCATGCGGAGGTCGTAACTAGTAAAATAAGCGGAAGGCCCACGCACTATTCCGGCAACGTGCAAGTTGGATTGTTGAGACGGTACTGGTACCGGTTTTGTCCTTCGATATCTGTATATTAGATGTTTGTTGGACTTAGTACCTGGATTAACGTGTCTTATAACATATTTAAATTAAATGAGAGTTGATCATTTAGCAACACTGTGGATTGAAATTTCGTTGCTCTATATATTTCAAATTCTTCTGCAGCATCCATAATTCGTCCTTTGTTACCTACATGTATTACTTCTAGATTGTCATTAAAACTTGTGTATGAATGACAACTGTTTATAAGGTGCTCCGCAAAACTGGATTTTGAGGCAGTTAGGTTTTTTGTTGGTAGGTGCTCCTTTACATCTTATGTTGCTAAATGATCAACTTTCATTTAATTCGAACATTTAATTCAAGAAAAATTTAAAGTCTGGTTCATCAAATTGCTAAAAACAATCCCAAACTATATCAATTCAAATAATATTTGACTGTGAACTTGCTAAATACAATTCAGTGACTGTTATAACAAAAACTTTACGTCCTGAACAATATATAAATTATTCAAAATTTCAACTGTAGACTAATTTACAATCCAAATAATTTCCAAAATTAATCTTTTTTCCTTTTATTTTCAATTCACTTCAGGAATGTGTAATTAAAACTTGTTTAAGACAGCATGATAAACCTCTCCCCGAGACATTCAATAAAGTTGTAAATGAACTTTGAAATTTGATATGAACTATAATGCAACCAAATAAATAACGTACCTGTACTTTTGTATATCATATTTTGGATAATTTGAACTTTCATTAAACAAATATTGTGTCATTACATATTTGTGTAATGTCTATTCTTTCAAACCAGTGGTAGTCATTAATTAATGCTCTAATGACTTAAATTATCATTACAGCAAATTTTATAATTCTCAAAATTATAAAATCATACAAAAGTGGAAATTAGTAGCAAACACAATTATAACTTATGTTATATTTTCTTCTATAAACTTAGAACATATTTGATTGACACATTGTTTAAATGTATGTGAAAGATAGCAGTGCCACACAAAACCTGTGTGAAATAATGATAATTCCTATCTGTATTCCTTCTATTGAATTTAATAATTTTCAATAGATCTACTAAAGAAATAATTTTATTTATTTCTAAAACTAATGTCCGTTCAAAACCAAATTTTAACAGTGGTTATTTTATTGTTTTTTCTTATATTTTAATTTTAGATGCTGCTAAGAGAAAGCAGTTACCTGCTTGGATTCGAGAGGGTCTGGAGAAGATGGAGCGAGAAAAACAAAAGAAAATTGAAAGAGAGCGAATGCTTAAAGAAAGGGAAGAAGAAATGTCAAGACGTAGAATTGAAGAAGAACAAGCTGCTCAACAAAGCAACAACTCTGGAATACCACCTAAAAGCAAATTTGTATGTATTAATTTGTTTAAAGAACTATGTTTTATTTGTATTTTTAATGAGATTAGGTTTGCAATTTGTACTGCATGGCTATTAATTGTCAGTTGCTTCTGCTGTTTTGATATTATTAAATATGTTAACTCTTGCTTTGAAAAGATTGACTTATGCTGTGATGGAAACCATTAAAATTTTCTTCATCTTCCAAGTTTGATCATGTCAGTTTAGTCTGTAGACTAATTATAGCTGACATTCTAACTCTAGACTTTTTACTATGCATATTTTCAAGGCAAGGGAATGCAGAGAACAGGGATTGTTTAACACAATGAAAGAAGACTTTTTATTACTACTATTATTATCATTAATAAGTAATACATTTTTTGATGTATTGTTGAAGAAGGAGTTTTTTGTAGAAGGTTAGAACTGGTGTTTTGTTACGCCTAAGATAGACTTGAGGAAAGTTCCGAGAATTTCTGCTGTGTTCTATGATTTGTAATCATCGGAAGATGTTTTCGATAGGAAATGTAATGTAAAATTTGTCAAGATACAGCGGATTAAAGTGATTTTTGAGTATATGAGTAATAAGTGCCACATATAAAACTGCACAAGTATTAACTTTTGGTTTTATATTTTTATCATTATTTGTCTGCATTAAATTCAATTGAAAAATTTATTTAATTTAATTTAAGAATACATGTTAAATTATTTATGCTTATCATTTTTGCTTAAATTGATATGTCTTGTTATATATTTTTAATAAGTATTTCTCATTAAATAGACAAAACCAGCCATCATGTTTGTCTAACTTTCATTAATATCCACAATTCCTAGTACTTCCACAGCGATGAAACTCAAAATTTATAAAATTAGATTAAACAGAAGTTGCAATATTACCATCACTTTAAATATTTATTACGTTCAAGTTTTAAATCTGCACAAATACCTATTCATTATATTATGAACGCATAATTTATATCTTTTGTAATTATAAAATTATAAATTGTTTATTTATGTTTGTATTGTATTTCAGATATATGCATTTAAAAATTTTTTTTTATATTCATGGACAAATAAGTTATTATTTTTCTTTTGTTAATTAAACACTTAATGTAATACAGTAAGACCTCGATAATCCGGCACTCGCGGCATCCATTATCTTGCAAAATGGCACTCATTAAAAATGGCAGTTTTCGAAATTATTGAGTGATTTAGGCCCGTCTACACTGTCTGTTGGCTCCACAACCGTCAAAAACAGTGTGTAAAAATCTACTGCTCAATAAACTTGTTGAAAACAAACATTTCAATAAACCTAACAATCAAATCGATTCAAAACAATGTGCTCTCTTCGTCCTTTAAAAACGTTCCCGGTTAAAGGGACCGTTTAACGCTTTCGTTGCTGACAGTTCTGTATTTTGTTGAATGTATTCCACTTAATGAAGATTATTTGAACAAAGTGAAGTCTTTGGAAAAAGATACATTGAATTTCTTGTAAATAGTTGTTAGATTTAAAACCGCTTTGCACGGTTTGGAAGTGAAAGGGGTTTGAAGAATTTGTGACTGGCTGGAGTAAAAATAGCAAACCCCCACCACGTACTGACTAACAGAAGCCAACAACAAAGTGGAATGGAGCCGTCCCTACCTGAGGCCCATCAGTTAGGGGCAATCTCTCTATGCAGTTATTGTTGCGTAGTTTCAACGTGTAATTTACGTGTCCACTCTATATATACTTTTGTGTACAGTGTAATATATATGTATATATAGTACATATGCGTTTATTTATATTTTATTCTAGGGATGGATCGATACCGGATTTTTCGATTCTCGATACCGATACTTTGAAAAATCAATTCCCAATACCGATACCTTAAAAAAAAAATATCTAAAAAATCGGAAAAAATATTGTAAACACCTTTAAATATCATTACAGAATTATCTGTTACAATTAACTAAATTTTATGTTCAGACCTTTTAATCTGGAACCTCATAGATTTTCGATTGTAAACCATACAATCTCGTAGATAGGCTTATTAGTCTATTATTAGGCTTACCATATTTCTTTCTATTACTGAGAACTTTTCTTTAAAAAAAGGAGGACAAATCAAAGAAACCGAGGACATGTTAGGTTAAATAGTTTCTTAATGAGTCCACACAAAATTTATGAAAAAACATTCATTTAAATGTAAAATAGAATATGACCCATTAAGCCTTACCGTAGTCTTTTTATTAATTGTAAAAATATTAATACCGTATTTGAATTCCATCTTTCTTGGTAAAATATCTAACTACGATAGGCACCAATCTTGTCTCTTTTCCGTTTAAACTGTCATCTCTAAGGGTTAGAAAATATACACTTTCAATATCTTTGAAAAATGAAAGGGACAATAACATTCCAGATAATAGCTTCTGTCTTTGTCCGTGCAGAAGAAAGAGTATGCTTTCAAAGAGTTTTTTTATAAGGCTAGAGTTACAATCAAATGTTTTAAATATTAGCTCATGTTTTGCCTTATGAAATGCAAAAAAAGCTTCTAAGTCTCTAAATTAGTTGAAGTTAGGTTTTTTTCATTAAATAAGTTATCCAAATTTGGTAGCGTAGATGCTGCAATAGCCTTCTTGTGTTTTTCCATACCTACATGATCTTTAATGTTTCCCTGGCCAATGTGCAATATTGAAAAAATAGAATCACAAAGTTTACATAACACTATCTCATTATTATCACTTTCAACTTGTTTTATAAATTTATTCTCAGTTTTAAGTTTTTCATTAAATGTACACCTTCTCTTGCCCATCTTAATCTTAACTTAAACGAACTGCAGAATAGACGTATAATTCGTACCTATAATAGGCCTATAGATTACGGTACGACAGTAAACTAGACAAAGAATAAACGTAACAGGTTTCAAAAACAGCTATTGAATAACTGTAAATCTCCGACTTAAAGTTGTGTTTTCAACTGAAGTGCCCTACTCTATTGCGCACAGGTCATTGCTGCAAACAGCCATTGAGAATAAAGGTATAATAGGGCAGCAACTCTGCATCTTTTATCAACTTTTTTTTCTGTAAAATTACTAAAAAATTAAAATCTAATTTATGCAAATTAAAAACCATGGATTATTTTGTTTAATAACCGCAAACATTTTCGCTGATGAGGTTAAAAAAAGCAGACTGTCCGCAGTAATTGAGGATATCTGGTAAGCTTATCTATTATGAACATTTGTATTTACATCTATGCAAAGATGTATTCTAAAAAAACATCAAAGATGCAGACGGCCTATGGCTTTGTTAAGGGGTTAGATCTGAAATAATTCACCTAGCACTTCACTTCGAATGTTGAGCCTTTCCAGTTTAACTTAAAATAGCTTCAAAATTCAAACCATAATTAAAGATGAATACCTAACAATTTATATATGAAGGTTATAGGATGGATATTTGAAAAAGGCCAAGTGAAGATGAAAAAGGGAATACAGTAGCAGCAAATATTTGTATTGTAAATAGAAGAATCAGATAATAAAATCATTAAACTTTATCAGAAACAGAAATATTAAAATGAAATATCTATATAAAGAAATGCTTTTAATCACTATACAAAACTTTTAAATAGCCTAAATGTATGTTTAGGCCTACACAAAATGCAGTGAGCAATGAATGTTTATAAATTTTAAATTGGCATAAGTATACATTAACACTCCAGATGATTTCAAGGCTAGGTTGCGAACTCAAAAGTCTGCTCTCACATCGAGTTTATTAGACACAAACTACCTGTGTTATTTATTATTACTTTTAATTTTCCGCTTACACACTTCCTCAGCAAGGGATATTTAATTAAATTACAAGTGAAACAACATGGACCAAGACTGGGATTTGAACCCGGGACCTTTACAAATCCCCCCGTTCAAATCCCGGTATCAGTCCATGTTTTTTCACTTGTAATTTAATTATCTGATACTGTGATACTTGCGAGTGTATTTTTTAATTTTTATACTGCGTAAAGAAACTAAAAAGTTGTTTAAAAATGTTTTCAATAAAATATGAAATATACTAATAAAAATTGAACTTTCAGGATACCGACTCTGAAGAATCTGAAAAGGAAAGTGAAGAAGTGCCCTTAAAGCCAAGGAAATCTCGTTTCCATGATTATACAAGTCCATCTCATAATCAAGAACCATTACGTAAAGCATCTCCTTCACCACCGCCTCAGCGGCCTAAAACAAAAGAACAAATAATGCAAGATGTTGTAAGTACTATTTTAGAATTGAACGACTATTTCATTTTCTATAACCAAGGATTTTTTTGATTCAGTCAAAGTTGTTCTCATTTCTCAAGTTAATATCAGAGTTGTTTCATTGTTCAAATATTTTGTTGCAGATGCTTAAGGTTCGCAACATACTCACTGAAATATTGATGTCTGTAACAAATGATGAGATGCGCGTAGTTGTGGATGAAACATTGGCAGGTTATCGTGCTAAAGGTACATGGTGCTTTTCCACATATGGTTATAAACACAGGACACAAATAGGTTACAATTTTATTTGTACATGTTAATATATAAATATATTTATATAATATATTATAAATATATTATACATTTACAAAAAAATATAAAATAGTGTTTAACTAAAAAGTGTTGAAATTAAATTGTTTTACAAACATCGTCAATACGAAATTAAATATTTATCTGTGATTATTTGTAGACAGTTTAAATTGTTTTCGGTTTCTTTTTAGTTCTAAATGTCTTTGAAATTGTAACCTCTTCACTGAAAAGTTTTGTTCGAACAAACAATAACTTTTGAACTGTTTGTTTTTTTTTTTATGAAAGACTATTTTTCATAAATTATACATTTTTTAATTATTGGTTTAGTAATTATAAAGGAAGTGTCTACAAATAGGACAATTTTTGTAAAAACAACAAACCATTCAAACAAAGTACATATATTTTTAGTGTACAAATTACTCACAGTATTATTATAAAATAATTTTATTTCTGGAAAATGTTTGTATTTTTATTTATTTTGCTCCATTAGCATTCTTTTATTATTTATTTGTTTGTTTAACTACAAGGCCAACTTAAATAGTATAATATAATTGTTATGTTGTAGTCATGAATTTTAGTTTATTTGTTCAAGCTTAAAAATTGTTAAAATAAACTAGTAACAGAAACATGCTAACAATTTATAAATTATTACGTTTTACAGGTTTAAAGATTAAAAATTTCTTTTCACATACAATATTTTTTTTATAAATATCATGATATTTACACAATGCTATCACTATCTACGGTTCAGATACAAAAGTTTCAATTATTAATAGTCTGGAGACTTACTTAAATCTGAACTACAGAGGGTGGGAGTCATTCTGCTATATATTGCTCCAATTTTTGTTTGCACTGTGTAGAAACAATAAATAGATAATTGTTTTATATATTTTTAAAATCCATTAAATTGCTTATTTTTACATTATCTGTTGTATTTCCCTTTTTAACTATTTTTGACTGCTTTATTTTTGCTCTAGTATTATCAGGCTTGGACGAGATCTCGAATTTTCGAGAGTAGTTCAATAGTTTTGAAGTGTTAAACATCAGGCTAGAATGAGACAATTACAACGTAGCAAAAAAAAGTAAATAAATTTAAAGTTAAATAATAAATTACAAAAAAATGTAGTTGTTAAGACACAGATAGCCTCTACCTTCAGCAAATGCCGTTAAGAGTTTAATGTCTACACAACTTTCACATGCAAATCCATCTATGTCATCATGCGAGCATTGCAAATCTCACATGCCGCATTATTAATTTATTGTTTCATATTTAATCAATTAGGTTTGTTAAAAAAGTAAAAATTCTTATAATTGTAAAATGTGGGTCCCATAATGAATATTCAGACAATCATAACAGCCGACTATGAAAGTTAAATTACACATATTAATACAGTCTAACCACAATGATTAAAACAAAAAAACAACAGAAATCTTTAAACAAAAACTGAGAACTTGCATGTCAAAAACAAAATTGTTTCATGCTTCATACACAGATCATTTCTCTTACACCTTATTTTGAAAAGTTTATATTTAAAACTCAAAACTTCAATACCGTTCTCGAATTGGTCACTCCAACTTTGATAATCACTCCAGGTTTAATAGATCAAAAAACACTTATTCTTAAACAATTGGATGAACGATGCGACCACGCATCTTACTTGTACTGAGTCTGATGCTGGACTCACTAACTTATTAACAACTCGACGAATGACATGACCACACATCTTTCTTGTTCCGAGTCCTGTGTCGAACTAAACTTCCTCTTCTCTTTCTAGAAAGAAGGCAGGCGTTTGTGTCGCAACTTAAACAACAGCTCATATTCTAATTTTAGGGCATGAGAAACTAGTTGACCTTGTTTCTCATGGTTTCTTATTTATACATATTTTTTCACTCCTATAACCCATTTACAAATATTCTTTTTATCCTCAACTAAAATTACCTATTGTTTGTATTATACGATTTTGAAAACAATTATTTAAATTATTCTTTTAATTAATCATTCATTTTTTAAATTCTTCTCATTTATGAAATCACATATGTTACACACAATTGGTGGGTATCGTAAATTTGTTTTATTACAGTAAATACAAATATATCTAAATGTCTACATATTGAAACTGAACATAAATATAAGATTTTTAAACTACATGGCAACTACTTTGTTTTGAACCCGATTCATGTAAATTTTTTAATAGAAATTCCACACTTCCTTTAACGTTTTAAATTTGCCATTATAAATCCCAGGTGTATAATACCTGTAATTCTTTAATATTGTTCTTGATTAAAAAACGGGCAGAGAAAGCTTGATAAGACAGACTGGCTCAATTTGTGGTTACTTATTATAATGGCTTATATGAATGAATGGGGTCAAAAAATGAAAATCACTTCATTTACTGGGCTGCATTAACTCCTATTTATAAAAAACGGGAATATAAATAGTTCACAGAAACGTATCACAAAATAATTAATAGACTTTATAAATAATTTCTTATCATCATAAATATATGTTAATTTATTCCCTTTGGTTTTGATTTGTAGTGTCACCTTATTAAATGCAAACGACATGAAGTGGGTAAACTTCGAGACATGAGAATCACTAACACCCATTGTTACTTGTCTCATTTTATTATTTAAGCTTAAACTCAAATCGAGTTTTCATGCTAATTTGATGTAATGTAAGATTTAATTCCCAATTTGTGATATAAAGAAGTTTGCAATTTAAAATGTTTGTGGCAGCTGCAGGAATTTTAACGTGATCACTCTTATTTGATGAAATATCACATTCAATTATTATTTAATTAATTCAAGTTTTTGTATCTATTAATGTTCACCACAGTTCATGCTTATTGTATATAGCCTATCAAAAATAGAAAATACGAATATATGTGACGTTTTAAAGTTGCAAAGCATGCAGAAGTTACTTTGTTTTGTAGTTGATTCTTTTATTGACATTAGCTTTACGAACAGCAATTTCACTCTTTGTTTAGTAATCAAAGTTTGTCACTCCACAATTTTAATTGGCAAATCAGATGCAACAAGTTAATCTTTGAATTCAAGTTGATCTCTATCTTTAAATAATATGATACTGTAATTAATTCACAATTCGTGCATCTATTAATATTTGTAGGAGTTCAAATAACTCAATTCAATCTTGCTTATTTTATGAAGAAATTTATTAAAATGTTTGCAACAATTACTGGACAGCGAGCTTAAATCTTGCGATTGCAATCATCTTTTTATATAGATAGGATGTATAGAGGTTATTTCCTGTCTATTTAAACGAGGTAATAAAAGAAGAAGATCTAGTGGAAAGCTTACATGTGCAAGATATTGAAATGGTCTTGTCTGCAAAACCTTGAAATAAAAAGTAATTTAAAAATCCACTCTCGTTCAAGCCTGGTTATTATAGTGGAATATTATACTAATACTAGAAGTAGCACAGCAGTTTTGTACCTTTACTAGCTGATTACCCGTGCTTCACTACGGATCTTAATAACATACATACAATTATTTGATAATCTTAATATATAAAAGAAAAACGATAAACAAACTATAAAATTTTGTTAATATTAAAAAAATCTTGCTTTTTATTGTATAACATTAGAAAGTGAAGATAAATTGAAAACGTTAACTTAGGTAAAAGAAACCCAAAAATCTATATATATATTTGCAAAATATCACTCACTTACTGACTGACTTGGTGATCATTGTATCTCAAAAAACAACAATGTCTACGAAGCTGAAATTTTGCACAATGTTTCTAAAAAAAGAAACAAATGGCACCCTTGAAGGTTTGTACTTGGAAACATCGTCTAACTCATTTATCAAATCAAAAGCTGCTTGATCACTGCCCTTGTTCACGTATTTGCAAATATACTTTTGAATATATACTTTCGATTTGAAAGAGTACGCAACTCGACATTGATATGTGCCAAAACGTTTCGAGACAGAACAGGGTTGTCCGGTATCACCCACCGACTGTCTAGGCCTACTTCATTGATTTAAACTGTGAGAAACCACTACCAGCTGGAGACGTCTGACGCTACTGGGGGTAACGATCATCTGTCGTTTGGGTTTCTTTGGATAAGGGACTTGGATATCTTTTGGAGCATGCACCGTTAACCATACTTAGTAAGTTCCTGTTTAAGCTTGCGTAAGATTCATGAATCATTGTTGATTTAATAATTTCGTGAAGTTTAGGGTCAGGTATCTCTGCGCTTATGACACTGTCAGTTTGGTTACCCATAATCCTGACCTTCAGGAACAGCAAGATGTGGGCATGAGGCAAGCCCCACTTCTGCCACTCCATAGTACATGAGGTGTAATACAAAAATATGATGAATAATTTTAAAGTTTCAGACAATGTGAACACTTATTTAGGTGATTTCGGCTTACGTGATAAACAAATCAGAACAAGCAAAGTGGCATCCTGAGTTCTCCCATGCATATTTCAGGGCCTACCAGTAAAACTCGTTGGCAACACAAGCATCTTTCCAATATCCGAAGTGTTACCATCTTCCTGACACAAGGCTTCTTAGGAATGAACATAGTTTTCTGCTCGTAGCTTACTCTGGTTTAATCTTATAAAGTTGAGCCTTTCTGAATCTATCTTGGCATACACATCAACCAAAAACTGGATGAAAATCTATCTTGGCATACATATCAACCAAACACCGGATGAAAAGACTGCGATACAGCAATATGTAACTTTTTTTATCTTGTCTTTCTATTATTCTGTACATGTATAAGTCTGGAGCGGAAACTGTTTTCTTGAGAGGTGGTTTAGATATTGGGCTACAATGTGGAACGTTGATGGAGTAGCCATCTTCTCCAGGGCAGGACATGAGAGGGTACTGGAGAGCATCGTATGCACAATGAGTTTTGCTGATCCATACCAACTTTGTGACTCTACTGTGAAGAATTATGTGATGCTTTTCAAACTCCTAGCCCACAACAACCAAAGTTACCTCGCTTGTTGTTAGTGCGTTATAACAACCTCTATGTTCAACTGCAGGCTTCCTATCAGCATGAATAACAACTTTATACTCATGCCCTTCTGGAACCTTTTCCATTGCCATTTTAAAATCTCGAATGTAATGACTGTTATAATGCAGACATTTTGTAAGTTGACCAACTAACCATGGTTTCACTTCATTAAAGAGGTTAGATATTATTTCTACTTCTTTTTTGTTGATGACAACAAAAAAGAGGAATTTTGCTGGAGGGATGAGAACAAACTGCCTATGTTGGGGAATACCTGTCCTTGGACTTAAAAAGTCAGAATTATATTTCTCTCGTGTATCTCTTTGCTCCAAATGAAGTCATCTGGAAACATCTGTTAACTTTCTGGTATTTCTTAGAAAATGCTGATCACTGGTACAGTATTACTATTATTGGCAACATTCTTCGTGACATTTATTAAAAATAAAAACACTATACTTTTCTTTTAATGTACAGTAGGGTCCCGATATAATTGGAACTTAGTTCACATACAATTATAAATTCGGTAACATTTTTAAGTGTGTAATGTTTTAATGAGTAAAAAATTAGGTTAAACATTTAAATACTGTTCTGTGTACAGTATTACAAACTGTAGCATTACTGTAATTTAAAAAACACTAAAATTACAGTACGTATTACAATATTAACTTACTGTATTAAAAAACAAGCAACAGTTTTAAACTGTCAACACTGGAACTATGGGGGTAGGGGCAACTGTCTGATCTCAACTATGTAAATGTCTCGCCAGGCTATTCGATTGAGTGGTTTATTCTGCACTTTTGTATTGTCCGAACACTTTCCCAGCAAGGTCATGTGGTTTAGTGACAACTGACACCTGCATAGCGTGTGAATTGTTCCTTAGGAAGAGTTAGCAGTGTTGCTTCTAGTGGAAATCCCCCTCTACTGACTTTGATGGGACCCGCCGGAGATTACATTTTACATGTGAAAAAAATACGTTGTTTGTTTATTTCGTGTTTTGATTCTAGAGGAGGGAGAAAATATCAAAGGCCTGACATCAAAGGAAAGAGGCAATTGTAACATTTTTCGAGTTCTGAGAAAACTGAATTCAAAGTTTGACATTGATTTTTTGTAGATTTATGACGTTACAACCAATTGGTTAAAATATTTATTGACGCTAAAACTGGGGTTTATAATAATGTAAAAGATAACGATTTGACAGGACCTAAAAAAATGACGCTATGTCCGTGGCCGAAGCCGTTAATACCAGGTTCAACTGTACATCAACTTCAATTTGTTTCATTCTATAAAGGATATATGTTTTGTATTATATTTTTCAAGAATAACAAACTATTAAATAAAATACAGGTTGTGTTGAAAAAACTACAACGATGGTAAAATAGAAAATCGGTTTTAAACTAACCGAAACTATATAGTTCTCTTTGAAACAAAAAAGATTGTGTTGATAAATAAAAACGCAATACTTTTTAAATTAATTGAAACTAAAAATATTTTTTTAATTAATCAGTAGTGCTCAAATGGAGAAATATCTCAAAAATAAGAAACAACTTATAAAAAATATCCTTTGCTGAACACAATAAAAACACTAAAACAAAAATGTATCTTCTTTAAAAGTTTGTGATTTAGCAATTTAGATAAAATAAAACAATATATTGGAAAACCTGCTGCAAATGAAGTGAAATGTCGATAGTAGCTACAAAGTTTTGAACTTGTAAGAAAATGCTCAGAAGATCAGAATAAATTGATAATTAGAAATGAAACTGTACTCAGAAATAAAATGCACATCAGAAGTGTGCAGTGGCAGAGAAGCGACTGAGCTGAACTAAACCAAGGAAGCTCTGTTATCAGTGACCTTTAGACTGAACCATGTGACCCATTAAACAGACCGGTCATGCCTGGGTTAGACTCTTATCTAAGTCATTTAGGTTTTGAATTGTCAAATATTGGTTCAAGCTAGCTAAAAACCTCCCCAAAGCTCTAATTAACAATGAAAGTCAGTTTCGTAAGAATCTGTTGAACCTTCCCTATTTAAAAGTCTACAACTTCTGTGCTCTGGCCAGGTTAAACCAGGATTTTGAGCCTCCGCCATTATGTTTCAAGAAGTCTTATGATAGATTCAACTTGCAAAAAACCTTTTCAAACATCTATATAATAGCGAATAAAACGTTGATAGCAATACGTGAAGACTTTCACCGGTAAAAAGCTGTCAAAAAATAAAAACTCTTGATTTTTAGGCATTTTTATCCACTTAGAGTAAAACTTTTTTTAAACCCAGCCATAAAATTTCAGCTTCATAGGCATTGTTGTTAGCCGAATTTTCGAAGAAAATAATTTTTGAGATACAGTGATCACTAAGTCAGGTAGTGAGAGAGTAGTATCTGGCAAATATAGGTATAAATACATAAACAGTTATTTAAATGTTTCCACGTCTTAAAATAAAAAGGTTTATTATTACATTAAATTGTTAATATTGCTTAACATGTTTGAGTATATTAGAAGGAAATATTTTCATTGCGTTTATAATTTGTTTTTACTTTAAATTGTATGAATATATTTCAATATTAAAATTTTGGAAATAAATTAATTATTTGCCTTTAAACACTACAATAAATGTTCTTTGTAAGATTATGCATTTAATTTTAAATATTATTATTGTATTATATGTTATTATTAATATTATTGATAAATATTTACGTATATCAATAATAACTGTTTTATTTTTGTCTTGATTAAGTCTGTATTGAATGACACTGTATTTTAACCTAAATGGCTGGATTTTGCTTTGGTAAATATGGTGTATTTTATGTTGGTGTAAGCCTGTTGTATTTGTGTTGGGCAAGGCTCAACCACTCGCTACTAACTAAAGTGTGTATTTATCAAAAGCTCCAGCCATGCAACTGCGGAAGACCCCAGCTTTAACATCACTTACAGGAAAACTGGGTAAGTTCGAATATATTTTGATTTTAGCTCTATTTAATATGCAACTCAATATAGGAGTTATATAATTAATTTATGGTTAAGACTTCATCACTAAATTTGTGTAGACTGTTTTTGAAGAAACTACATATTATTCCTTGATATTTGTTTGATTCTTGGTTCGTATATAAAAAAAAAAAACTATTGTTAACCACTGTAATTTAAGTATAGAAAATGATGAGGTTATGATTTGTAGAAACAATTTCTGCAAAATATTTCTCAATCAAATCGCATACATATTTTCCTTCTGATAGGGTTAGTGGTTTCTAGTTCCCTTATCACCCGGGTTCGAACAATACTTTACTATATTAGTAACAAAGGGACAGATCAATAAAAACAATGAATCAGTGGTCCAGTGGTAATACTTATCTCTCTATATTTATTCGTACAATGCAATAATAGAAATACATACGATTTGATACATTAGCTACACTTATGCTACATACATCTCTTATACTAGGTATTGACCTTTATAAGACAGACTGGATTACGGTATTGGCAACTAAAGCGTGTTACTTTTACTGAATGATCCCAAAACTCTGAATAATACGTGACTCTAACTAGACATTGGTTTGCTCACTTAGTTTGATGTCTTCACAGGTATCTCGGTGGTCCAAATCTCGGAAACTGAATTCCAAGTCTCGATTTCCTGGCCGCACTTTGCACGACGAACCGGCCCAAGTTTTTCGGCCACACGCGCTAATAACAGACTGGCCCAACTCGCAGCCCCTCACTGGTCATCCGACCAGTCCACTCTGGCCCATCGACCACAAACCTCTGGCCTCACTCTGGCCCATCGACCACAATCCTCTGGCCTAGATTCTAGATTCGGATTATACCTTATAACCTGTCTAGCTTCCTTGTTGTCATCTTAAAACAAAGCAAAGCAAAGCGAGTTCCTTGTTCCGCGTTTAACGAACCCTCACGCGACCTCGCTACAACTTCCGTGTTTATACCGTACTTCCTTGTCCGTCTTACTGGTTAAAACCTTAACATTCAAAATACTATTTCCAATAACTAAAATACTAAAACATATTCTTACTATACCCTGCAAAACATAACACAGCTATCGTTATCCTTTTTCTGACCTTTGTTTTAGAGAAAACTTTGTATGCTACACTGCTTCTTTCTACTTCACTGAATATTAAGTTATGGTTTTACGTTTTCAATTAATCCATTTAAACTGCAATAATTGGAAGGTAGCAATCCTAAAGCTAATTTAAATTATACTCACAAAATAATTATTGTTCATATTGTATATCGGTGGAATATTAGTGAAACATTGTGTATAATTATTAAATGTTTATTCGCACCATCTATAGATATGTACTAATAACCAGTTTACCTAATGCATATATACTACTTAAATTTATAAATTAATAAGGGTTTCATAATAAATGAAAAACACTTGAGTTTGGGCGCTGAAGATTTGAGTTCAGGTAGAAAATGAAACTTTCCAGTTTTTTGTTAACAAATCGTAATAGAACAATAGTGGAAATGTATAGTAGAGTACAATTTCATTAGTTATTTAGAAAAGCATTTGATGAGATATTAACAAACCTAGTAATTTATATTGTTTATGTGTGTGTTTTTTTTTTTATTTCAAACTATTTTATTAGTCAGTGTCAAAATATCAGTTGTAATTGTAAAAGGATTGGGGCTGGTCTGGAAATTTGCGATTTTGAATAATTACCTTTTTTTAATTTGATGATTATAATAAAGTTCTGATAAATAAATACAAAAAGTTTTGTTCAAGAATATGATTAATTAGAAATTTAATTAGTCAGTGTCTAAATATCAGTAATCATAGAAGGACTGTGGCAGGTCTGGGGATTTACGACACCGAGTCTGAGGCATCTGAACAAGAGAGTGAAGATGAAGGATCCACACAAGAAAATGGAGTGGACTCAGACCAGGAACTTAAAGTGAGTATTAATTTAATCAAGTGTCAATATTTTACTAAGCTACCTCTTTGGTTCATTGGCTTAACCAGCTGTTGGTTGTTCTTATTTGGCCCTAATTTTCTTTACTTATGAACTTAATTAGTGTGGAACAATGTAGTCAATTGTTCAAATTTAAAGAAGAACAAAATAAT
>JAGFPH010004496.1:0-15454 GCA_018207615.1 Philaenus spumarius | reverse complement strand
CAAACCCAATGCTTTCACGTTGAATCTTGGTTGGTACTTTATAATCACTTTCTGCTAACCCTTTCAAAGTTCTTGGTGAAAGTGGAAAATCTACAAACTTCTTAATGTTGACTGGGTTAATCTAAAAATAAAACTTACAGTTAAAAAAACTATCTAATTATTAAATACCATAAATCGTAGCATATTCAGGTGTCTTTTTTAAATAGTCCACCACTGGTACCTTGTAAACTATAAATCTGAGAGTAAACTTTAAATGGGGAACGTTCCCTTGTTTTTTGAGACATTAAAAAATCTGTATTTAAAATGTTTGTAAATCCTCGCCATAGTCCAATATGGCACTCACTTTTAAATTTCTTATGAAACAACCTGTATTTTAAGGTGATATTGGATTTTCCAAATCATTTTAAGACTTGCTGATCTTAGTGTTTTTTGATACCACTAACCCTTTAAAACATGTAGGGGTATATAATTTTAAAAACACAACATAGCTGAGGCAAAGGTATTTTTGTTTGCAAATGGTTTTAACCAATTAAAATGCTCTGATCACAAATTTTAAAAAATGTCTGTATAAACTAAACAAAATTGAGAAATTATGCCATAAAACCAAACTCTTAATATTTTTGAAAACTTATTAGTCCATAAGTTTAAACTAAGTGTAAAATTTAATATGCAATTTAAAATAAGATACTGCAGCTATTTTTGTTTTGTTTTTTGTTTTTGCTAACTTTTTATGTAATAGTACAAGTATATCAAAGTTTTAAAAATCATGCGTTATTACTCTATACATTTATCAATTTAATGTAGAGAATAGGTACGAGCTGTAAGTTTATTTTAATTCCATGGTTCTGATAAAAACTGAGTTCAAGATTTTACTTACCAAATTTGATTCAACGCCATAATTTTCTAAGGAGGGGAAAGATTAAATTTCATTTTAAATTATATTTACAAAGTGTCTCCTCAGGTGAAACAAATAGCGAATATTCTGACGATGAAGAAGCCCCAGAAACAGAAAATTGATCACACATATCCATCGTTTTGAACATATACTAACATCCCTATACAAATTTCAGTTGATTCCTATTTAAAACACATTTCTGTAAGCTTAGTTCATGAAGCTTCAAATCCCTTATCACACGCATTTCCTTTGGACCCCATTATCATGTTTACAAAGATCCATATCACACCCCCAATGCTCATTTCCAGAGTGTGTAAGGCAGTGGTGGCACTTCAGTAGATCAAAGACAGCACTTAGGATGTACATTGCAGTCGCAGGGCGCCGAGTACATACATTTCGAGCATTGGGCGAGAACTACATCAGGCATTCGCGATCTTCTCAACTGATGCTGTGGAAAGGCTATGGGAGATGCAGAGATGAACGTCTGGATATACGCAGTAAGATAAGTTAAAACTGTTCTTCTAGAATTATCAGTAAACAGAAACCTTTAAAATAAGGTATCACTCAACCTACCTGTAGATTTGAAAATTTTCCAAACATGACCCCCACCCCAAAAAAAAATCATTTTTGGTGCATTTTTAATATTTGAAAACGTTGTTACTGAATTCTCTAGGATCGAAATAGAGGGGTTTAAGTTAAAACGAAGGCTATAGCTCATTTGGTTCCGTTGCTATACATTGCGCACGGGGGGGGGTCTGATTCACTCTGTATTTATATGCTCTTGATGGGGTTTAAGTTATTGTAGCAAATATGTGTCTACGATCCTCTCACAACTTAATGAGAGCCAAGCGAGTTGTCTTTGATATAAAGTGCCCTACGTAATAAAGGTTAACCACTTTTTACACGTTTTCATTTTTTACTTTTGAGGTCGAAGAATGTCCCGACCACTCCCCGTCTTCAGCCGACTCATTTCCGCTTTTAAATCGCTCATACCAGGTGTAAACAATCTTCAGAGTTACCAAATTATCGCCATATACTGATTTTTACATTTCATGAGCTTGTTTGGCACTTTTTTGCAACTTTAAACAAAATTAATGCATTGTTTGAAATCCATAGTGCACGACAGACACGCTAAACACGACCTCATTATAGCGGCTCTGGAAGCTGACTGATAAGTCAGAACGTGTTCAAACTTGACACTACTTGTCTCAACGTTTCAGGCTATCGGACATATTAGATCAAATAGATGTAGCGTCAGTAGTTGCTGCTATACAAATTTATTCATGGTATTTTTTTATCACACCTCGTATATATAGTTATGCTTTATAATATACACACACACTCATATAATTTTGTTTATTCCACGAGAGTGTAGTGCGCGCAGTACAGCCACCATAGGTTCTTGCAGGATAAACAAGTACTAAGTGAAAATTTAAATGGCCCATATTGATATGAAATTTTTCACTCTACAACTTTGGTCTATTGTAGTTTTTTATCAAAATGCATAGTTTTTGCTCAACCAACATACAAAAATAAATTAAAAACGATAGGCCTATATAGCCTATATATATATTTTTTTTATTATTAATGCTTTCGCACACTCATGTGGGAAAACCAAGTAATACTGAGGGGAAATTTATAAGCCCCATATCAATAGGAAATTTTTCGCTCTACAACTTTGGTCTTTTGTTATTTTTATCAAAATACATGGATTTTCAGTAAAATCCCCCAAAAAAGAATTAATTATTAGCCTATATATTTATTATATTCTAGAAAATTCCCCTTTCTAGGAAATTGCCCTTTTTTGTGAATGTGGGTTATAATATAACACACATGTTTCAGATATCAAAACCTTCAACTTTTACTAGGTCTTATTGCAGTACCTACTAAATATTGTGAGAAAACCCCTAATTCTGGTGGACTACCAGTTTGGAATCATAAGTAAATATAATTTCACATGAATTATATTTATTTTTATTTTTTTTATTTTTGTTGTGTTTAACGTCCTGCTGTTTTGCACTTAAGGCTAATGAAGACGGGACCTACAGTTTTACGTGGAATCCGAACCACAGTCAACGATGTCTGTTAAGAAACCATTTAGAAAATTATTCGGGGTCAATGGGAATTGAACCCGGAACTTTTCCATTGATGGTTGCCATGACGATTGACACAAATTATATTAAGATACATCTTTGGTACACTATGTCAAGTTTAATGTGTTTTAGCTGCATCTGTACAGTGAGAAATCAAAATATGGTGTTTTACAAATCCAAGATGGAACCAAACAAGAGACCTGGAAAAGCATATTTTGCAGTATTATTTCCAAATCATTCAAGATCACACCTACACCTAAAGGAGCTGTGACGTTTTTCAGAAATGCATATCTGTAAGAGTGACAGATATGCAATTTTTAATGTCAACCAATGGATTGTGGGAAACTCTGATATGCCGTGTAGTAGTGTTTGGAGACTAAGTGGCTCACACAAGAGATCTAGGTAACTTTATCTACTCCAGAAAATGGAAGGTTCACCAGTCTCCACTAGAAGACTAACAATTGGATTCAATCTTAAAGCTCCCGGATGAGAGGCTAGTGATGAATCTAGTGATTTTCTAGATGATAGATGTGCAGAAGAGTTGTAGTCAATACATGATCGAGTAAGTTCATGGCAACGCATGAGTGACAAAGCAATCAAAAATTGTATTACGTCTAGTTTTAAGATCACGAAAGAGTTTTTTTATCCAATGTAAGGCCTAATCAGACAGGTGTAATAACTAAATTGGAAGTTACCATCCAAATGCAGAATGGGTTCTGTCTACATCAAATTAAAAATAATACACTGAATCTTAGTACAGTAAAACTTCAGTTATAAGATACGAGTTTCCGTATAAACCGAAGTGAATAAATGTAAGTTAACAAAATTGATTTTGATATAGAATTCATAGCTTGAGAGTATTTCTCAATAAATAAATTTATAATAAAAAATTTTGTGTTAGATTGAACAGAAACAAAACAAAACAGTAGTTTGCCGTGTACATCATTGTACAAAACAGTACAATTTAAATGTCAAAATGACAAAAAAGACTTAATACTGTCTATCAACCTATGTGCAGGATTGTACATAGAGTAATAACTGTCGATTATGTAGCAATGCGTCTATGATAACAGTGTACGGCGAAGAAATTAAATAATTATCTTTGCTAAAACGGAAGGGTGTAGTCCTTCTAGGACTTACTTCTTCTTTATGAGAGTCGACAGTGTACAGTTCAGAGGAGCAATGCTCTCTGATATTAATCAATTTTAATTTCATAAATAATGTAATCAAGTAGGTAGTGAAAATAATCAGTACTAGGCAGTTACCTACATCACATATAACAAGAAGACAGCAGATAAATTGCACATTCAAGGTTTATGAGAAAACTGTAGAAGAGGGTTACACCATGCACCACGCCATCATGAACTATTACTAGAAGTACAACTATATTTTCATCTCCATCCATCCATCAATCTTCATCAAAAGTGAAACCAATGGTTTGTGAGAAATAAAAACAGTGTTTTAATAAGTAATTCAAATTCATGGTACGTAAATGTGCACTTAAACTTTATTTAATTTTAAATTACATGCTCTCTGATAAAATAAGTAGGATTCATTGTTTCATTTATGTGTAAATATAAACTTATTTTGTATATTTTTTCTATTCAAAATTAGTATCAATAAACGATAGTGGTTGATTTCAAATCGATTGCGTCATTTACCCTAGACTGCCTTTCACATGTTTGATCAGGTTGCACGATTTCATGACCCCAAGAGATTTATTAAGAATGACAATTAAATTCATTTATTAAATACAAGTATTAAATTGTCTGTAAGGTTAGCAACTTACACACTCCCCTTTCCGTGGCATCGTATTTAGGACTAATAACCATCTTTTCCCACAAGTTGTTTCTTCCCCCTGCTATTGTACTTTGTTCTTTTGTTTTTAGTCGGTGTCGGTTTTAAACTTTGTGAATGAGAGTGTCGTTATGAGTGGAAAGCAAAAGTCTGTTTAATCTTTAAATACAAATGGGAAGCAACTAAACAATTAGATGGAGGTGATTCAACAATAAGAAAAGTGGCAAGTGATTTAGGTGTGGGGAATTGACTGTCGGGGATTAGAGACGAAACAGATAAGAAATTCAAAAGTGGGTATCTCAATGGTATTCAACTGAAGAAGAGGCTAGACAATCAATGAAAAAAGCGAGCATGAAAATTCAACAGAGGCATTATTTTTATGGTTTTTTCTACAGTAGCTTACAGTATAAAATGTATTTCATTTGAGAGTACACTATCAAACCTTCTTTGTTTATTTAAAGAAAAAGAAAATCGATTTGAAGTAAGTATGGCTCCAAATCAGCCAATAACGACGTAAATGATGCGGGAATTCGCACTTCATTGGTTTTCACACGGCCTACCATAATATCCAAGGTCTGCCCTTCCCCAGTTACCTCGGATAATCGAGGTTCTACTGTAGTTGAACATATTATTTATATAAATTTTTTTAAGACGAAAAACCTGAGTGGGCATCATTGTGTTCGTGAGGTTGAGAACTTAAATTCGGTAAATCTTTACCAGGACTGTAATCAATTGATGTTTAATTTAAATACCCTTTCAACTGTTGTCATGTTGCCAATAGCTGCATATGTATATAGGCCTAGTACGCAAAGTCGTCAACAAACAATGAACAATTTACAGTGCTAATATATTTGATATTTTATAATTTTATGCCTACTATGAATAGAGTAACAATGAGTACCCTACTGTGAGGAACCCCCATTTTCTAACCAGAAAGTGGTCAAACAAATCCGCTTCAATGCGTAGCCTACCCTAAAATAGGTATAGCATAAGAAGTTGCTTACGAAGGTCAGAACATTACCATTGATACCCTATGATTTTAAAACTCCAACCACTAAGCATCGCGATCAAGGCGCATTTTTTTTCATGTACTTCTACCGCTAAAGTTACGATTGTGATGTATTCTGTCAGTGCTTACTAAATCTTGTGGTAGTGCTTTTATTTTCAATATATTTAACACATATTATATACCATTTAAAAGAGGAAGATACCGTACCATTTCTTTTTACATACCGTACTATAACATATCAGTGAAATATTTTAGAATGATACAGAAGGTTTGTACACCTGCAAATAAACGGGATCATCTAGCAGAAGGTCAGCTGGAGGCTTGTGTTTGTTGTTGTTGTTATCCAATGCCTATTACCTTATTTCATATTTTTATTGTTCTACAAAATGAATGAATTACCGTATCAAGAAGAAGTGAAATTTGTAATTATTTAACATAGATTTAGAAGGTGAAGAAGATACCGTAGCGTGATGTATTTCTAGAAGATGAAAATGATGATGTTTTTTATGTAGGCTATGACGATGTCGAATTATGTATATTTTTATGAAGCCTAGTATATTATTGAGTTTTTTTTAGTTTACATTCTTCAATTTAGTAAAAAGCATAGACCTATATATTTTTGATTAGCACAAATTTGTGCACATTTTATTTATAAAATAACATATTTTTGCAGACAACGACCTTGTTTTACATTCTACTGTTAAATGTTGAATACAGGTAGACATACTGTGACTAAATACTATAGGTTAGACCCTTTTAGGTTTTTTTTAATTATTATTCTTGCACTTTTGCCATAGGTTAGCCTAGGCTCAAATAGTAAACTTGTGTCGATGACTACAACGAAACCAGCTGATCTATAGATGAACTTCTCTGCCAGAAAAAAAAAACAATTTTTAATGCAGCCAGGTGCCCTGATGTAACTTTAGCCCTCTTTACCAAAATTAAATTAATAGAGCAATAAAAACAATATAGTAGCCTAGATGTTGTATTGTGTTCATAGGCCTACACCAAAAATTACCTGACTATATAAAGGTTGCAAGTCAGCTATAATGGAATCAAATGAACCTTGTGGATTAGACTTCTTTTTAAACTGTTTGAATTTATCTCCAGTATGTTTTCCTTTACGTGATGTCTTCATCTTATATGTATTACCTTATAAATAACTTACACATCATAACCTCAAACCATGCTTTCAGACTGAATGATAGATTGACTGACTGACAGACTGATTCTGAGTTGGGAATGTTGCTATATTAGGACATATCGATATTTCCTTTATTATATCGATATTAGTGATTCGATATTATCGTGTTATCGGAAGAATATTGTCAAATCAGATTCAGAAATTTTTGTTAATGTAGAAATTACGTCCTTTTGTATAACAGAATTGCAACTTCTAAAAATAACAACACAAAGAACTTATTTCCTATACAATCACAGTATATTTTTATTTTATAAACATATCTATGTTTGTATATATCGTATATAAACCCTATTATAATATGCACTTAAATTACGCTTGATCATAGAGTAACCTACCGTCTACAATGTAAAGTAACTTATCGTCCTGAACATAAACTTACATCTTTGATTATGGACCTTACATCCCGCTACCGCTAGTATCGTGTTTGACGCTTGACGTGTAATTGACGTGTAGTTGCAGAATATAACTAATATAGCGCTCAAACTATAACCAAATCTCTGGCTTTGGTTATAGACCTTAAACCTTAGGTTCATAATCAAAGCCTTAAAATGGAAGGTCCATAATCGAAGGTTTTGTCGTTACGGTATTTTAAAATAAAAAAATATGATCCCTTCACGATTTCCATACGCAATTATGATTTTTTAACAGTGATGTTTGAGTCACAACGGCATGGTTCATAAGTTGACGGTAATAAGGCGTAGCGATAGGGTGCTACTTAAAGTCAGTATGGGGTGATCTAACGGAAATAATGTTTATCTTGCACTATTGTCTGACTAATGCCCGTCGCCATTCTACAAATAATCTTTGTTCGTAAAAATTATTTTCATTATAGGGATTACAACTGGCAGGACCAGTGTAATTCCTAAATATTTCAATTTTTTTTTAAATTTGTAAAAACCGATATTTCTAGGCCAGCAAGAGAATCTTGAAAGTATGTAGTGTAGCCTTGAACAAGTTAGGGCGAGCGGGGGAAACTGACTGTTGAACTATAGCTTGTCCAGAAATGAAAAAATAACTTAGCCTACCCCCGTAAAACTCGTAATTTTGTTCGTTAAAGTTTTGGTTTTAGGGGATGATATCCCTCTTTAGAGTCACTCTATTATCCACCACCTATGGAGCCAGGTTCCGGACTGGAAAAACGGCATCTATTATAAATAATAGCATCACGGACCGCCCACCCTCCACTACATATTTCCCAAGTAGCACACATCGTTGGCCCAACGTTGGGGAATTGTCGGCACCTTTGGGGAATGGTGGGTTGGGGTGCCAACATATTGCCAACAGAGGCCCAACCAATAATTCCTTCTGTTGGGCCAACAATGAAATTTTCTGTTGGGCCAATGTTGGGAGTTAGTCTGTATAAAATTATCTTTATTAATTCCTTATTATATTAATATTTACGTGTAATAAACATTATTTAAAAATCGGTTATATTGTTAGATTAAGTGATATAAAGTTATTAATACAGTTCATGATTTTATAACATTTAGCGTATATCGGTGACATCGCGAATCCGCCATTATTCTATCCGCCATTACAAAAAATCCATTGTTCATCCTCATTTCCTCAAAGTTCTAGTTTTGCATTTGCAGCAAGCAGCCAAGCATCATTGTGACTTCAGTGACTTGTGTGTTCATTAAGTCTGTGTCATTTGGCATTTTCAAATGAAAATGATTTGTTTTCTTAAAAACTTTATCACCATTGTGTGTTCTAAGTTTGTGTCCTTTGGCCTTGTGAAGTGGAAGTGATTGATTGTTTTCTTTGCAAGTAAGTACAGCACTTATATATTTTACTTTTAGATTAGTAAAAAAATACTAACAGGGGTTAGTTCTTGTCTTGTTTTAAAATAAATAATTGTTCACAATTAATTATAACATGTGATTTCAGTTTTATTTTTTAACCCTCAAAGTGGCAGACTGCAGTTTTGACTGCAGTCTCTCAGGGGCAACGCAACCCGCTCGAACAATTGCGAGAATTTGCACAATCGATCATTATATCCACTTAAAATGATTTAATCGTAATAAAACCGGTACCGTTGGAAAGGTAATGAATTAAACTATAATTTTTGTATTTACAACTTTTTTGTAGAACACATATTTACATACGTAATCACTGTTTCAAAATTGTAGTACCTAAATCACTTATGATTCACGCGTCAATGAACGCCGTATACTGTCAAGACTTTGTCTCATTTTCAACGGTCTGTAATTCCTCACAGAAGTTATTTATGAAGAAGATCATTACAGCATTGAATTTAGCAGACGATTCTGTTTCAAACTGTGTCTTCAAATCACATGTTACTCTGAAAACAGCTGTTCTATAGGATATACGGTAAAAGCTTGTAATTGGTCATATATATTTGGCCAATACGCAAGCCTGTTTAGAATCGATTCTTACAGTCTTATTCGATATATACCTAAAATGTACAATATATGGTTATAAACAGAAATCTTCACAGTTTTTATCTATGTAAAATTCTATACATTTAGATCTCATAGGTTGGTATAACAAAGCTTTACAAAATGAACACAATTCGTCGAACTCCAGCCGTCTAGTTGACTTCATTTGTTGACATTTGTTTTGTGTTATTTTATGGTTATTACAGTTTATAAAATAGTGTTATATTGTGTTTTAGTTATAAATAAATAAGTGTAGATTGTGTTTGAGTGAAATTAGGCTTATAACGGTGTTGTAATAAAACGGTAAGTTTATAAATAACATAGGCTATAGAAATCAGTTTTAGGTTAAAATGCCGATTTGAGGTTTTTGAATTTTCATTACAAAATGTAAAGTTATTTGAAACTGGGTAGAATGCTATTCGATTCTACATTTCATTCTCGAATTTTTGGTATAAAAAAAACATTGTTTGGTAAAAAATATCTTGGCATAGGCTAGTCACTTGAAATTAGTCAAGATTTGCAGGTTATGTAGTAAAAACGTTCAAAATGTTATTTTGAACTAAAATTTGTGAAATTGAAATATATTTTTACATATTTCTATTTAGAACTAAATTATAAATCTTTTGTGTATTTTGAAAAAAATTACAAAAATGTTTCACTATTTTTTATGTAGGCATAAAGTTATTTTTTTTCCTTCCGTTTCTGAACATTTTTCGCTTTCTAAGCTAACAACTTTTACAATTTCAAAAGAAACTAATTTTTAGTGGCATATTTGAATTCTTTGAAGTTTCTTCTACAAAAAAGCTATGGAACACTTTTGGATTGGGGTTCATTTACTATTTTTGGCGAATTTTTAAAAATATGCTTGCAAAGCGCTATAAACGGGCTTTTCAATTTGAGCTTTAACCATGCCAGTTCTAGGGTTAAAGTGGTAGGTTACTTGTTGTACACTACCTACCGGTAAATTAACTTTTAGGTTAAACTAAGTGATTTTTAATATTTGGTAGACTAGCTTAAAGGCCTATAAGGTAAAATATTAATTATAAAAAGATTTTACAAGCTGGACTAGGTAGTATGCATAAGAATAATTACATAATTTACAGTTTGCTATTTGCCAAAGTAGGCTAATTAATGTTTATAGGCCTACTTGGAGGAATAATAATGCATCGTTTCTATTGTTTATAAGATAAACAAGTTATTGAGATTAAAATTCATAAAACAAATAGCCTACACTCAAAAAAATACGGGCGAAGTTTACTATTCGACCCTAGGCTAACCTATGACAACAGAAATGCATGAATATAATTAAAAAAAACTTAAAAGGTTCTAACCTATAGTAGGCCGATTTAGTCACAGTATGTTTACCTGTATTCAACATTTAACAGTAGGCTAGAATGTAAAACAACGTCGTTGTCTGCAAAAATATTAGGCTAGGGTCGAATAGTAAACTTACGCCAAAACCTGTTAGATACTTCGACAACTGCAAGCCTACTAGGTATCT
The DNA here is from genome assembly GCA_018207615.1 of Philaenus spumarius. Taxonomy (NCBI): domain Eukaryota; kingdom Metazoa; phylum Arthropoda; class Insecta; order Hemiptera; family Aphrophoridae; genus Philaenus; species Philaenus spumarius. The sequence goes on along the minus strand of JAGFPH010004496.1, from coordinate 4,556 downwards.
TGTTAATTACATAATTAATTGGTTCTTGGTTAGGTTATGTCTAGACTTTACCGAAAATTTAATACAGAAATTTAATTTACTACTACAAATACACAAACCTGAACTTTTTTCTTAATAAATATAGTATTTATACACTACACTGATGCCGGGAAACCATAGGCCTTACCTATTAATAATAATTGTATTAACTCTTAGTGTTTTCATTTAAATGTCATAGAGCATGATTCTATACTTGTGTTTTTTGGCAATCATAATTACCATCATTTAGGCTTAGGCCTAGAATTAAAACAAGACAAGATTTAGAGCTGAATCTTCAAAAAGTGTTTCAGCTATATTTTAGTTTCTATTTGGAATTAGGCCTATATAGTTATTTTTATGTTAAGGTTTTAAAATAGTACCTATAAGCTTATATTTTCCATTTGAGTTTTACGGTATGGTTTAAATTTATTGAAACAGTTTAGGCCTAACCTACTTTACAGTTTAGGTACTAATTTTAATTTTGAAGAGGGTTATAATGTAATGTATGTTTATACATTAATGTTTGTAGGTACAGTAATGTCGGCTAACATTCTCATAAGTTAAGTTACTATGAATTTAAAAACTGAAATGTCCGTAAAACGACGGAGGCAAAGTTTTTGCTTGATTTAAATTCGTCAAGTCTAAAAACAAGATATTGTTATTATAAATTATCAAAAATTGTTCCCCATTTAAAGTGTGTTACTATTTTGTATTTTAGAATAAATATTGAAATTATTTATGAATCATAGGTGAAATATGTATATATATCCCCTAAAGTATGTAGAAAAAATATTAAAATTTACAAATAATTTAAAAGAAAATTGGGTGTAAGCTTAGAGATAGTTTAAAAAATATTGTTTATTTATTTAAAATATATAGCTCAACTGATTGAAGATGCGTATTGTTGGTAGAATAAATAATCTGATATTAATGGTGAATAGTTTACAAAGACTGGGTTAGCTTCAAATTTTATGATAGTTTAGTTAGACAATAATATTCGAGTTAACTCTTCTTTAATATGCTGTCTAACTAAAATATCTTAAAATTTTAAGTTGACCCAGTGTTTGTATCTTATTACCATATTAATTACTTACACCTCTAAACTTCCATTAACAGCTGATTTCATAGCATTAATTTGTATTTCTAATTTGTAGGTTATGTTAATTTATAGGAGTAGATATAAATAAACATAATGCGGGATCTTTAGTGTAACTTAACTCTCATTATATCATAAACTTAAGCAATTGAACGTACACATTTAAATTAACTACGGTTTGATTAATCCTTCCATATCTTTATTAAAAAGAATGTATAGCTAATAATACACCTTTATCCATCTTTATAATATATCTAAGGGCTAAGGGTCTCCCTCCCTAGTATATTGATATGTATCTTGTTTCCTCTGCGTTTAAAAAAATCTGTTATTTTTTCTGTTTCAGGAGAGATACGATGTGTAGATCAGTGAAAATGTGACAAGTTGAGTTGTGTAGGGGAGAGTGGGGCACTTTCATACAGGGGCACTTTCATACAGTTTGAATTTCCCAGTAAATATGGCAGCAGGAAATGTATCATTGAACATAATATGTAACTCATGCTTTATTCTACTTCCTACAAAAGTTTCAGCTTTACAGTTGAATATTTATAGTTACAAGAGAAGAAATTCCAAATTTGACCAAAAAAGTAAATTTTTTGCACTTGCAATTAAATGAAGTAAGTTGTGACTATGATATTTCTTACTAAATGTGTTATTATTATAAAGAAACAAATACTTTTAAGAACCTGTGTGCAAAATTACAATATCCAATTCTAACCAATAACAGAACTACAAGGTGATTTTTAAATTAAGTACCATAGGGGCACTTTCATACACAAAATGTGGGGCAGTTTTATACAGTGAGGCACATTTATATAAACATAGTTCAAACTATCTTACTGGGTTATTTAAATTGTATAACTTCTAAGATAATTTATTTTAAATAGGCATGGATTTATTTAATTTTTCAGAGGTTAAATGAGGATGAATGAAATGAGCTAAATTTATTCTCGTATGAATAACTAACTTTTATGTTCATATTTGTTTAAGTGGATTTAAATAAGCAGTCTAGCCTTTCTGTAGATTTGTAATTTATCATTAGGGCCTTGGACCACTATTAAATTTATTGTATATAGCCTACTTAACATATAGAATTTTAGTTTGATTAATTTAGGTTATAATATTCTCATTTATCCAAGCATATGCCTTTGTTTTATCCTAGTTATAGTAGGCCTAACAGAATTGACATTCCAATGTTTCGGTAAGCTATTCCTAATTTATTCTGTAAATAGTCCAAACTTATGTTAAGAAGACCACCAGACATGCCTAACTCAAATCAGCCCGAGAAGCGTTTCTCTTCTGTGTCATCTACAACTGGCAAATCATCTAAGCTTAACTTGCCGAAAATGGTTGTAAACCTAGACCAATCCTATAGAACTCCCAAAATATGTATGCATTATAGTTATGATCCTCATACATCTAACACTAAAATGGGTTTCCTGGTGAGAAAAATTGAAAATTTAAAGAATAAGCCTACACTGTAAAGTGTTGGACGTTTTCCCAAAGTTGGTCCTAGAGTTATAAACGTGAATTCGAGAGAAAAAGGAAAGTCGCGTATTCTTACCGATACACCTGAAAAAGATAGGCTTTAAATGTTACAGTCAGATTTGAAGCACAAAATAAAACAAGAAAAAAAGTTTCAAAAGTAAAAGGGAAAATCTATTTAAGCCTATTGAAGTAAAAAAGACAATTGTTGCTTAATGTTAGAATTATTGTTGAAGATGATTCTACTTCTATCGATGAAGAACAAAATGATAACGAGTGTAAACTAGAACTGATGGATAGACCTCCATCTCCTAAAAATTTAGGGATTAATGAGTTTGTTACCATGGTTAGATTTAATATTAAAAAAATATTTTGTTGGTCAAATCGATGAAAAAATTTGGTTTCTCGGAATTTAAAATAAATTTTTTTCGCACCCAAGATAGACGTAAATTTTTGTTCCCACCAAACAAAGACACAAGTGTTGTTATGTTGGAAGATACAGTTGCAAAATTGCCACAACCGACAATTATCGGTGGAATTAAGAGAGCTCTGGGTGGATTAGTATTTCCTGTAGATTTATCAAACTACAATCTGGGCTAAATATGAACTCTCATAAGCAATGAATTTATAACCAATAATAATAAATGTTTTTAAGTAACATTCTTATAATTTTCTAATGTAACACTTATATAAGCAATAAAGTTATTATGATTTAAAGGTAATATCTGTAGTGTTTTATTTGTTGTATGAAAGTGCCCCGCTCCTGTATGAAACTACCCCAACATGGGGCACTTTCATACAAAATGCAGAGCTTCACAGTTTAATTAATTTAAAATAATAGTTTTTCTTTTCTTTGACAAATATAGCAATAGTCTATAGCCAACTAAATACTGAATCAAATTCTAAATTTTGAAGAAATTTCCTTTATAAATAAAAATTATAAAAAATATTTTGAGTGTGCATGTTGATTTTGTATGAAAGTGCCCCACTCTCCCCTAGTGATAATTAGTGTTGTGAAGTGAAAAATGTAAATAAAATCGTATAATAAAGTTCTGCCAGACAATGGCACAACTTTTAGTAATAGTGCGCTTTTGCAGTTAAATAGCCTATACAAATTAAGAAGTGAAATAATGAGTAAAGAACTACCAAAATAAATTGCAATGTTGTAACTATGTTTTGTAAACTGTCGTTACTTTAGTAAATTAAAGTTGTTCTAATGAAAAATAACTGTTTATAGGCCTAAGTAAATTTTCTTTATTCCCCATCACATACCAGCACCTCCCGGACCTTCTATATTACTAATATTTCCTTCTCTTTTCACATATTACAACCTTGTATCGTTTCTACCTTCTTTATATATTACCAACTAAAGGAACCTATCTTTCCTACGGGGAAGATTGTCAGGTATAGCTTATGTTTTAAAAGAGATGATTCGATTGTTGGGCTTTGGTTGGGACAATAATAATTGTTTATTTCTGATTGCCTTACTAAACTGGTTAATTTTACTATAAATTTACTTTTTTGTGTACTTACAGCTCTCAGTCCTTTATTTTTCTTTTTTATTCCCTGGTGACGTACGTTTCGCCTTTTCTATTCAGGCATTATCAAACCTACACTTCACTAGTACTTTACATTTGTTAATGCGCGTCAAGTTTTTAAAATGAAACACTTATACAAAACATTCACAAACAACATGTAACACATAACACAACACAACACTCAATAGGGACATTTAAATTTTATTCACAAATACGCGAGCCGAACGTACGTGTGGCCGCGATCGTTTTTTGCAAGCTACTACGTTTGGCGTATGTTCGGCTCGCGTAATTGTGAATAAAATTTAAATGTCTCTATTGAGTGTTGTGTTATGTGTAACATGTTGTTTGTGAATGTTTTGTATAAGTGTTTCATTTTAAAAACTTGACGCGCATTAACAAATGTAAAGTACTAGTGAAGTGTA
>JAGFPH010004495.1:97865-118196 GCA_018207615.1 Philaenus spumarius | reverse complement strand
TTTTCCTCTGCGAGCAAAGCGAAGCAGCCCATAACCCGAGGCCGCAAGGACGAGTTGCAAACTGGCAAAGCGAGTTTTTCCTCTGCGAGCAAAGCGAAGCAGCCTATAACCCGAGGCCGCAAGGACGAGTTGCAAACTGGCAAAGCGAGTTTTTCCTCTGCGAGCAAAGCGAAGCAGCCCATAACCCGAGGCCGCAAGCACGAGTTGCAAACTGGCAAAGCGAGTTTTTCCGCTGCGAGCGGAACGAAGCAGCGCGTGAGTCGAAGCTGGATGTATTTCGTACACTGAGGCAACTATTCAGCGCCTTCGCTAGTAGACCAATTTCCCAAATAGTTGGTTGGACACCTAAAATCATGTACATTTATTTTTGGAAACAGCGGTTCAGCTGCGTGGTCAAATTATTTAAACGTACTTCATGTTCAATCCGTTTCCGGGTAATTTCGTATATACAGGCAGGATTTGAGGGTCGGATTGAAATTATAAATGCATGCCAAACCCCTTTAATGCGCCTTCAATATTATACGAGTCGAAAGAAACTGTTAAAGTATAGATTTACTGCACACCTGCCTACTTGTTATAGCGCAGGTATCGAATTTTAGAGTTCATTGCAAAGTTTTCAGTCGGAATGTTTTTCAAAATATCTAAAAAAGTAAAACTTGACACTGAAATAATGTTCCCACCCGTTTGAAAATATAAATAATATAATGAATGATTTATTAAATTTTTGTTTAATCAAAGAATCAAAATGTAAAGAGACTAGAGGCATTGAAAAAAGAACACTATGTTGTTTCTTCAATGCTAGAGGGCTCCGCCCTCCCCCCAGACCCACGGGGACTCGCGTCAAAGCAAATGCAAACAGGTTATTTTATATAAATACGCCCTACTATTAAATTCTAATATGTCTTATTTATTTTTAATTAGGATGTAATATAATAGTGGTTTCTTGTTTTTAAATTTCCATTTATTAAAGGTTTATTCTATATCTTTAAGGAAAGTAGAACAATCAACATTTTTATATGGGTTGTTATTAGATTTTCACCCCTTAGCAGCACGCGACAAAATTCAAATCTAATTTACTTTTTCTATGTATTTTGTGAGAAATAAATGTACAACATTTCAGCTCTCTAGCTTTGAAGAAAGTGTAACAATCATTGTTTATTGTTTTAGGGGTTTTTTCAACCCTGAAATCAAAATTAATTATAGCCTCATCTCATTAATATAGTGTAGATTTTTATTAGTAAAACTATTTTTTTTTCAATCGGTTCAGTAGTTCCAGAAATTACCCAATACAAACAAACAAATTTTACCTCTTTATAATATTAGAATAGATTAACAAATCTTTAGAAAATTGTTTATAATCTATCGCTTTTACTTAAATCTAACAAATATTGGAATAGGTATAAATTTGTTACAGTGTCTATCAAATCCTTGATTATATTGTTGTGACGACCTTGGTTTCGGGGTTACCCCATCTGGCCTTTCTGGTCACGTAAATCACACATAAAAATATATATTTAAAATTATTTTTCTCTCACTAGTGAAGTCGTCGAAAACACAATTTTAGTTACACACAAACACACAGTACACGAAACACAAATGAAGACGTCAACTACGTACATGTTGCCTGGGTGAGAGTTAACTGGTTTGCCTTTGTTAAAATATACCTATTTCAATATTTGTTATCATTTCCAATCCGGGAGCTTACATAAGCTTATGAGTTTTTAAATCTAACCCCATAAAATTATGCTTTGCATGATTGTGGTACCAAGTCACTATCAATTATTGATAATATTAATACCTTAATAAGATCCTTCTTGTGGTGATTTCTGACTAAAAGTTTCGGAGCCGAAACTCCATCATCTGGTTCTAATCGTTCCGACGAGTTAGTTGTACATTAAAATAAAAATGTTACACATATGCACATGACACTGACGTATATGCGCATTTTCACATAATTGGTAAGGTAATCTATCTATATATATTAAAAGAATTTGGTCAAAACCTATTTCCAATCGCCCAGCCTCTCCTAATGGACCGATTTTGATGATTTTTGTTTTAAAATGTGTCTTATTACCTGTAGATATGTCATCAAGCATTTACCGAAGTCCTAGGACATTAGGGCTACGCCCCAGTGGCCCTCAAAGTTTCAATGTTAATCTTATGGAAGGTCAATCTTAAGAAAGAAGAAGAAATATTTCTTTTGATTTTATCAAGGACACAAAAACAGCTGTTCGTATGAAAAGCTTAAAACAGCTGATTTTGATCAACAACTGATTTGGATCAAATCAGTATCAAATGTAGTATTACCTTTTTGAGGTTACATTGACAAACTAAACACAAACACAAACAAAAATCAACGAAAAATGCTAACTATATTTTAATTCAATTCAAACATTGGTTGTTACAAACCTATTATATATAAAACAGCTAATTTGGATCAAAAACTGAACATAATCATTCACAGATATGTCAAGTCTTATATATTATCATCCGTTCAGCCGCTATTCACCCGAGAAGGAGCCCCGGTATACAATCCTTCAAATTTCCCATGTTAATCTTATGGAGATAATGTTTAATGAGTTTGAGTCAGCTGCCAAATAAAACAGCTAATTTATGCTCGGTCACCTATGTACAAACGAGCAAAAGATTAACGAGATTCTTTATCAAATTTTCCACCTGCGAGCGAAGCGAAGCAGCCATCTGAGGCCGAAGGCCGAGCCGGGGTTGGGACGCGGAGCGTCCAGGGGCAGAGCCCCTAGTTATAATTTAATTAGTGTCAGTGTCATGTGTAACATTTTTGTTTTAAGCTAATATATGTCGATCTCTTCGGATTGAATAATACCTGATGATGGCGTTACGGCTCCGAAACACGTAACCGGACAATCTCGACAAGAAGTAACAGGGCACCTTATTAAGCTAATATTATTATCCATAAAAATAGTTTGCATTTAATGAAATTGCATCATTGGATCTGAAATTAATTTCCTTCACTTAAGATAATTTCAAAACTAAGTTATAATAATCAATAGGGAATGTGCCTGAACTCATCGAATAAGTACAACTATATACAATACACTGTACAGTTAAGAAAAACCATTACACATAGTTTAGTCTAGAAAAGACAAAACAATCTTTGTGATAATAAGCTTCAATACCAAAGAATTATCTGCAATCAGCTGTTTTGCTCGCACGTTTTGCGAAATAGTTTCAGTCTAATAGTTAAGGATAAAGTTTTTAAATAAAATACATTTTGTATTGCCTCTTACTCTTCGACACTAAAACTTAATAGCCCAGATAAATGGCAATATTGACTTTTACGTCAAATCGATTCCTTCGTTCATCAGTGGATCATAAAATAAAAACTTTCTTTTTAATAACACAATAAAAACTGCCATCTATGATCTCTGACATTAACTTGTTAATATAAAATGAAAATATACAGAGGGAAAGAGTATAATATATAGTTTTAATAAAGGCGGACTGCCACGAGTAAGAAAAGGTCTTGTTTTTCATATCATTTCCCCGTTATTACGGATTCCAGTGGTGCAACGGGTTGCTTTTCCCTTCCTAACTAGCTACGGTCATTTGTCGGGAACCCTAATGTCTGTGTCTAAAATAAGAATATTAAAATATAGGAATTCCGAATAAATTTCCGTAATGAATTTTAAAATACAAGATTGCATTGTTTAATAACTTTTATTCTTCAGCACTTGATTGAAGTTCGATTTGATCGTAGTTTGTCAAACGTATTTAAGAAAACGGTTTTGGGTTTCTGTGTACAAAAGAGTGTTGTACAATCCCTGCGGAGAACAAATAGTTTTTAGTTAATGGTCTTATAATACAGTAAGCATTTTTCGTTATTAGCGAATTTCGACAGAAAGAATTAACTATTGCAGTGGCCCTTATGGTAAGACCCAAAGTTGGGAGTAGCAAATGAGCACCGATCACGGTCCCCAGAACACGTTTTGGGGTGTCATTAAAAATCATATATATATGTATATATGTGTTCGCACTCTAGCGGCAGCATTTTAAGTCCGATTTGGTTCAAATTCGGTACACATGTTGGTTGTCTACGTCGCTCGAAAGAGTTCGTTTGCCAAACAAATCCAACAATCGGAAGCACGTTTTTTGACTGGAAGTAACTATTTTTTTAGATTTTTCCTACGAGAACGAATTTGTTTTTGAGTTTTTTCTATAAATATAAATGTAGGATGTTATTCTGCACATTTTCTTTTATAGTTCGCTTGGTTCCCCCAAAATCGATCAAAACGTAAAATACCATAGAAGGACCCGATTCAAAGTTATGTGATGGATTCTACCGTGGGGTTGGCGTGCTAAGCACGCAATGCATTGTGTATTGAAGATACTACCAATACGAGGGTTGGCGTGCGAAGCACGCAATGCTTTGTGTCTTGAAAATAACCCCAATACGAGGGTTGGCGTGCGAAGCACGCAATGCTTTGTGTATTGAAGATACTCCCAATATGCGGAATGGCGTGCGAACCATTTTGCAGCTATTCAGCACCGTCGTGAATAGACCTATTTCCCAAATTGTTGGTTTAAAACCTGAAACATCGGCCTATAAACTTAATTTTGGAAATTTGCCCAACTCACGTCAGCGGTTCAGCTGCGTGGTCGAATTATTTTTTGTTTGTGTTTATTTTTATTTAAAAAAAACCAGTTGGTTGTAAAACATAATTAACTGATTCTACATTTTCTAAGTTGGTTGTTATGCTAATTAACGTAAATGCATTCAACAAAAGTGTGCTGTTCGGTATAACCCACATCTGGAATCGTGATGCTAAGCTTTTGATTCAAATCAGATGTTATAGGGTTGTGAATGAACACCGGTATTTAGACAATTTTCAACCATCAAATCAAATTTTGCTAGTTTTTTTTACATATATCAGACTCTTTATGATTTTAGGGGGCTTAGGTTATGGTGGGTTAACAATTATAAATATAAAGACAGGTCATGTAATAACAATTGAAGAGTTTATTAAAAGAAAAACAGAACGGTGCAAACTATATAGAGCTTAATAGCTTACTTCGGTTCAAATAAATGGACAATCAAAGTTCTGGATAATGGTATTTGTATTACAACAATAATGCAGGTTCTTCTACGTAAAAAATCATTTCAACCTTGTCTTCAATTGAGCGACTAATTTGTAAAAAGGCAACACTGCGTGCTGTCACAACAAATATCAGGAACAAAATGAGGGAGGTATTGCTATCCTATCAGTACATGAAAAGTGGTGCTTATCAGTTACGCATACAGTAGAGAAAGTCGGGAGCAAAGGTCAAGGGGTTGTACTCCAGGCTCCATTTAAATTTTCCCCAAAAGTTTTTTAAGTACACATAGAAACTCAGATAAGTTAGTGTTACCGTACTACATTTATTTACAGTTTCTATTTTCAAAATGTGTTACATTTAACCTCCACCTACAACTTAATTATACCTAATATTAACAAATTGATAACCTGCTTTGATGTTGTGATAAAAATATCATTTTCCAGAACTTTGTCCATTACTTTTAAACGAAGTATTGGTTAGCTTTAGTTTGCGCCATTCTGTTTCTCTTTTAATAAGCTAACCAATTGTGTAGGCCTACTATATGACCTACCTTTACATTTGAAATTGTAAACCCTTCTACCCCCCTCAAGCCGCTAAAAATGGTAGAGGGTAAGTATGTCAAAAGATTTGTCCTGTTATGCAACACAAGATATACACAAAGTTTTGTTAACTTATTATCAGTAACAAAAATAATGAGGGGGTAAAGTGATTTTATGAACAGTCTATATGCAGTCCATAGCAATATTGTATTTTGTGATGTTATGAATACTGGCCACAATACCAATACCTTTCGGGAAAATCTTTATTTTGTCAATAACTTACAATAAGTTTTACAAAACTTTATTTTGTAAAACATAAATACAATTGGATATATAATGTTATTTATTTTGTGTTTAACAGCACTATATAAGCCTTCTGTAATAGTTATTTATCGTTTTCTAGTTTAAATTTATATGCATATAGTAGTTAATATCAATTCATAGTTAAAAAAAAACAATTTAATTGTGTTCTTAAGACCAAATGGGAGAAGTGTTAACTTTTTAACTAACACAACTTACGAAATGAGGAAGCACAATGCTAATTTTTTAACACAACTTACGAAATGAATAAGCACAATGGCCCGGATGTATTACTAATTAAACTATACATTGTATTAACATTAACAGATTAAGCCTATGGCGTAGGACAATCTGTTACACTTAATATACCCAACTCAAATATACTAAATTAGCAATGCGATAGTGGCCTAACCGGCTAAGGCGATAGTCTATGGTTATGGACGTTGCTGGTTCGGATCTCGGCAACACCAAAACTTTTTCAAACAGATGGAATAGAGCGTTTCACATGAGGAGCGTTTCACTTTAGGAGCGTTTCACAAAATGCACGGTGAAACGCGTGACGGTAAAATTCGATTCACCCCCAGCAACAAGAAAACTATATAATCTGCTATACACACATAATGTATACACATTTTTTGGACTTGGTGCGCCTATAGAAGTTTACGCTTCAAAATTCTTTACACTATTATGCTTTGTGTTGTATAGTTACAAACAAACAACAAATAAATAATCCAACTTTATCTTTACCTACCAAGTAAAATTAATTGCAATTAGATAGCGTCCATATAGCGACACTAGAAATAATGAATTTAAGTCTGGATGCTAATTAATTAGTTAACCTAATGTATTTGCCACAAGGAAGCGCAGCCCACGGCTATTTTATTACAGAGCTCACCGTACTTAATTAGCTTCCACGTGATTAGGCCAATATCGTGAAGAACAAATCAAAGCTAAGATTACTAATTAAAAGGAAAAGAAACGAGATTGAGTTGTTGAGGAGCTGACCATTTTAATTGAGTAGAGTATAATAGTTATTGTTAGTGTGGTCTGCGCCGCTCTCTGTTCTAATCTCCTGCTGGTCTAAACAATAGTTCGAGTACAATTAATTGCTTTCGACGCTCACATTTTGAAGCATCTGGTAGTGTTTAAGTTATATTTTAATTTACTTTCCTGAATAGGTTAACTTTGGAAATGCTAGCGAGGTTCGGAGGTCCCTACCCCCTTAAAGAAAGACTCATACCATTTATTTTATTTAAGAAAACTTATTTCAATGTTGAGTAATTTCTCCAATTGGCTAAATATGGTTTGTTAGTTTGTTCAAATTATTGTCGAAGAATAACCCTCATAACTCATTTAAAGAAATTCATTATTTATTTACCACGTAAACTGGAAGGTTTTGTAGTCTCAATTATTGACCGAAGTGCCTAGATCAGAGCCCCAAAGGTCCACATGTTATCATCATTTAAATGTTTAAACAATTTACTTTAGGTACAGATGAAAATATGAATCAATTTGATTTTCCTGACTTCTGTTTTACTGAACTAAACAGCGGATATTGATTGCAACTAATTAATAATTAATTGAGTCGAGCGAATTTCCAAAATTATGCGCATACGATTTTAAGTTTTCAACCAACTATTTGGGAAATTGGTCTACTCACGAGGACGTTGTGTTTACGAAATGTATTAGTAGAATCAGTTTGTAATTCGGCCTCCCCAGCCCCGGCACAAGCACTTCTAACCTTGAGGCCTGGGATTTTTCACTATTTTGCTTCGCTCGCGGGTGGTTTGCATCCCGGCCGTCTGCCTCGTAACAGAAGCTGGCCAACGATAAACCCCCCCCCCCCCCCTAGTATTATATTTGAACCAAGGTATTTTACATTTTGATAGATTTTGGGGGAACCAAACGAGCTATAAAGTCGTGTAAAAAAACTAAATGTGTAGAATAATCACCAATATTTATATTTTTACATAAAACCCCCAAAAAAGTTTCGTTTTATTACGCAAAATCGCAAAAAAAAGTGCTTCCGGTTGTTCGATTGTTTGTTTTGCTAACGAACTCGTCTGAGCTTCGTAGACAAACGACGTGTGTACCAAATTTGTACAAAGAAACCTACACAATTATATTGTTCTTATTATAATATATTATTTACTAATATAAAGTAATCAATTGCTATATTAATATTTACATCAATATGGTTCCACTGTTCGATAATAGTAGGTCTCTTTATTATCCAACTGTTAAAAATAAGTAGGCTATATAGTGGAACTGATTTGCAGCTATGAAACGTTTTCAGAAATAATATAATTTTATATAATTTATATTTCACCATAGCGGGTAGGAAGTAATCGCATAAAAACAATCGAAACTGTTTATAAAAGATTAGATCGAAAGATTTATTACAGTTTTAGCTATTCAAACAAAACTAAACCTCTAATTGAATTGACTATAGTCATGGCGCCTTGCGGGTAGCGTGATTATCATATCGATGTCTCCATCGCTTTAACAGAACCAGTTCAACAACACTCTAATTAAGTGGTGTGAAAAAAACGTTAAATGAAGTCATTCGTTTCTCCCTCTTTCCTTCGATCTGTGTTTATGTTCTACATATTGTAACGGGTTTATGCGTAAAGAAATTACATAGTTTCAATCAAATCGGGAGTTTTATTTGTGATAACGTAGGATAATATTTAAAATGGATAACATAATTCTTTGATGGTCGGGTTTAGCCTTCTAAACATAAAAAATCCTCTTCTTTTATCCTCTTAATAATTTTACCATTGTTCGTAAGATCAAGTGAATCTGGGCAAGATGGTTCACAAATCATATTCTGCTTCCAAAACACTCATTTCGATTTGTGATTTTACCTTCGAGAATGATTGTTTTTTAGTTTTTATACAAATATAAATGTAGGATGATATTCTGCACATTTTGTTTTTTTACGCGACCTTATAGCTCGCTTGGTTCCCCCAAAATCGAACAAAACGTAAAATACCATAGGAGTACCCGGTTCAAAGCCATGTGGTGAATTCTACCGCATTCACGCAATGCATTGTGTATAGTGAAAATACCCTCACTACGGGGGTTGGCGTGCGAAGCACGCAATGCTTTGAGGATTTAAGGTACGGGGGTTGGCGTGCGAAGCACGCAATGCTTTGTGTATTGAAAATACTTCCAACATGCGGAATGGCTTGCGAAGCATTTTGCAGCTATTCAGCACCGTCTATCTTATTTCCCAAATTGTTGGTTTGAAAACCTATAACATAAAACTTAATTTTGTAAATTTGCTCAACTCACGTCAGCGGTTCAGTTGCGTGGTCGAATTATTTTAATCTTTCAATTGCCGTTTATTATTGTGGATTATTTTTTATACAAATATTTACTGTTTCCAATCGTTTAATGTTATTACTATAATAAAAGTGTAGAATTAATTATGACATCAAAGCTATGATGGTAAACACAGTTAAATGTCCATTCATTGTAAATACATTCAATACACATAAAATGTTCGTTCTTCAGTCTAGGCCTAAACTAACATTATTGCGTGTATTTTAATTTATTTTACCTGTCTTAACGGCAACATACATACAATAATTTTAGGTTAGGCCTAGACTTAAAATTACTTTCTAGGCCTAAAATAAAATTGTTGCATGTATTTTGCCGTTAAGGATATAAAATAAATTAAATAACTTACAATAGTTTTAGGGTAGGCCTAGACTGATGAACCAACATTTTATGTTTATTGAATGTATTTCAGCGCTTGATGATAATATATGAACTACACTGGACGGAAAGATCGTCTCTTAATTTAAATGGATGAACCAAAACACATATTTCTTGAATGTATTTACATTCATTCCCACAGCAACCAATTCGGTAACGCTTTTTCGTTACTCGTATTTTATATTTGTCATTGCCATAGCAACCAATTAATAACACTTTTTCGTTACGCGTTACATTTTCTATTTGTTAACTCCTACCGCAACCTGCGTTAAGGAATTTCGTTCCAAAAACAAAATACAAAATGTTTCCTTTATCACCGATTTCAAAACAACTCTAAAATAGATCACGTCTTTTCATTTTTAATAATTTTTTTACGATTTTTACGTACAATCTAATTGAATAAAAGTTCATTCAAGTTCGAACACTTGAAAACGCACTTGTATCGCACATAAAACATAATTCAATTTTATTTTCAGCAATCTAATTTCTGTGACCCAATCCTCACAGACTTGGATTTATCACAGCCATAAACCAACCTTGGGCGTAAATTGATAAACCGAGATCATTATTGCCGACGCAAGAAATGTAACCCGATATTGCGTGTTTATCAGCTGTGGAAAGAAACTTGACGCTGGTTTTGACACAGGCACTGACATAATCCCCTCTCGTCGTCTGCACTTCGATGACAAACTCAATAAACCCACGCATCATAATGTTTCTTGTTCGTGCACAACTTGTTGGTAAACTGCATTTCCTTGTTAGCAAGTTGTGCGGTTTTAAACACGTCGGTGATAGTATGTTTCAGTATACAACTACACAGAAAAGGAAACATTTTGTATTTTGTTTTTGAAATGAAAACTTCTTTAGACGCACCGAGCACTTTTTGGATGAGGTAACATGATATACGAACTTAAAAGTATGACGCGTTTGATTTCGTCAATCATTTCTTCTTCTTCGTTGTTTTACACACGTACTAATATAAACCAGAAGTTTAATATAACAGCCGATCGTAAAAGAAGAAATCGACGAAATAGAATAGGCAGTGGTAAATTCGAATGCTTTTCAATAAGTGTATGGATTTAGTAACGCCACGCTACCGATGAAATGGACATTGCACTGCCTAATTTTGTAAGTTGTGTTACATTAGTGTACTGGTGATACCTCTGAAATGGACATAACGCTTCCTCTCTCTTTTTTAAATGTCTAAATTTGCTAACTTGTTTGCTATGGCAATGAATGTAAGTGCATTAGAGAAAAATGTGATAGTTCAGTATTAATAGGCCTAACTTAAAATTAGGTTGTTAAACTTTTAATACAGATTAGCTCTTAAACTATAATATTTAACAACAGATATTGAAATAATTAAAAAAATGTAATTGTCTGCTGTAAACCACTCGGGAAAAGTGTAAAATTTAACACAACTTATGAAATAAGGAAGCACAATGTAAATTTCAGAGGTATTACAGATAGTGCCAAGTAGCGTAAAGCGTCACTTGAGCATGCGCGGTAACGTCTTACCCTCTCCTACTCGACTGTGAGTCTTTAGTACAGTCACCACCAAAAAGTGTTGATATACAATCAACACGACTACATAGCAGACAAGAATTAGGTAGGGCAGGCGGCTCTGACTGTATTCCACCGCGAGAGGGGAAATGTGGTGGGAGCCGGCGTAGGAGACTTGCATACCCCCTCTTCGCGCTCCCTCCTAATTGGCGCTATCTGTACCAATATCATTAATACGTACATTGTGTTAACATTAACGGATTAAGCCTATGACGTCGGACAATCTGTTACACTTATATACCCAACTCAAATATACAACTACCAATGAGTGGCCTAACCGGCTAAGGCGTAAGTCTATGGTGATGGACTCTGACGGTTCGAATCTCGGCAAGACCAAAACTTTTTTCAAACTAACGGAATAAAGCGTTTCATAAAATGCAAGAGGAAATGCTTGACGTTCGTTTAATAGAGCGTGACGGTAATATCCGATTCACCCCCAGCAACAAAAAAACTATATACTCTGCTATACACACATGTATACACATTTTTTGGACGTGGAGCGCCTGTGTTTACGCTTCAAAAAGTAAGCATTTCTCGAAGATTTTCAAGAAACCTGTGTCGGTTCAGTGTAGAAGTAAAAGTGTCGTGAATATAAATCGCTGCTTATATTGGTTTAATCCGAAATTTCATCATTATTTTTATCTTGTCCCATTTAAAGTTGAAGCCTAAAAAAGAAGAAAACATGATAATCAATAGTCTATAGACTACGACAGCTTTCTTTTACTTTCTCACTATACTATCGTATAGAGAAAGTTTAGTGATCGGGAAAAAATCGATGTTGAGATTTTTGAGGAAATATCCGTTTTGGGATCCCCTGAGTTTAAAAATGTGGTTTTTACAAAATGTCTGTATGTCTGTATGTATACTGTAACGTCCATCAACAACTCCTATCATTTAACCTTTACCGACAATTCCAAACAGTTATCCTTTTCTCCGCCAGATGTCGACTCCGTACGGTATCTGTAGTCATACATAACTGAACCTTGTAATCCGACAACGATCAGCTGTTCTTTATCTCGTCAAGTAAATTTCGCTTTGTCATAAGATTGTTCTAGAAAGCGTCGGCCATTAGACCGTTACTTTCAGACGCTGTTGAGTGTTCGAAATGTTGCCGAACTTTAAATAATTTGATCGGGGTAACGTTGTGTCGCTGAAGAACATGAATTACTAAACCTTTCGTTTTCGCATACCAGGTACAATATTTCAGCTTTACCTTAATAATTATAAAATATTACTTGTAAAACTTAATTAGGTTATTTCCACTTTTGCCTCATGTACAACTTCCTAACTCATTTTGTTCAATTTATTAGAGAAACCTATATATTTCTTTTTACAACAGCCTAAACTTAAATGTAATTCTTACAGCCTAAATTTTAAACGTAAATCTTACAGCCTACAAAAAACTATAAAGCCGATATCATTTTTGTTATTGTTAAAGCCTAAGAAAATATTTCCACAAGCAAGCCTAAAGTGTTATGCATTAATTAACTATAACTGTGTAGTATGTCTACAGTGTAACAGATATTGAAAACTTTTAATAAGCTATAAGCAGAATATATGGCTGATATGTAACTAAACGTTAACATTTCTTTTATGTTACCATGTGGCTTACCTAACATGTACAGACAGTGTTATGCAACATTACGCATGTTATATTAACAATCACCATCTATGTAGCAATTTGCTATTTATGCTACAAAATTTAATAAAAACAGTCAACTCAAAGAACTATCATTTTATGCTTATTTAAATAACTGCAAGTTTTCTAAAAAGGAAATTGTTATCTGTGTTATACAGTTAAACTGGTCCAAGTGCAGGCGATGTTTAATGCAATGAGATAACCTGCTACTTCTACTATTAGAAAAGGCCTACCTTGCAACTGAAAAATGGAATACATAATCAAAATATTTTCTACTGAGTTTTAATTAGAGACAGAAGTTAATTTAAAAATGAGAACTATCTGCATTTGTTCTTTTGTTATGTTAAGTGTTAAATAGGCTGTATTTTTGAAAATAATTTTTGCACATGTGTACTACTTAGGATATGTTAGTATTAAATAAATTGGGAGGAGCAAGCTAGCACATTTCGGACCTTAGCCCTTAAGGGCTGCATATTAGAAATTTCACACCTTTTTTTATATATAGAGAGACGTCTCATAGTAAATTTTGTCTATTTGTTTAATTATATAATTACCTTTTAGAGTTGGCCAACGACAAATATATATTTTCTTAAAACAAATCCATGGTACTTCATGTAAACTTTGTAACTTGTAAATCTTTTGTATATTTTCTGTAATTATTATTGAAAGGGAGGGTTTTTGAATTTTATTTTTGGGAAGGGTTTTTAAATTAAATTTAATAAAATATATATGTTTTCTTTTTTTAAATCTCAATCTTTTTTGTATTAAGGGCATGTTAATTATCTTTTTTGTATTAAGGGCGTATAAACTTTTATTTAACTTGGTTAATAAACCTAAAATTATACCTATTTCTATGGTTTATTGAGGTAACCTTTAGGTATCCTGTGCATTGTAAGAGATAAGCTGAAATATTCCTACTTTTGGTGATATTTAAATTCTAAGGTAAGTCTTGAACAGTACCAATCTATGTGGCCCAGTATCGTTTCCGTTCCCTTAATTATTCTTTTTGTAAGATTGGTACAATACAAAGCTAGAGCGAAAACTATTCGATCGATTTCAAACAAATTTGCACCAAACATGTCAAGTAGCCTACTCCTGTATAGATGCACGAAAAACGGTTTTGAAAATTTTGAAAAACAACCTCCTTTTTGGCAAGAAAACCCCCAAAAAATCAGTTATTATTTTTTTATAAAAAAAACGGCTCTGACGATTTTGATAAAATTTGGCTTATTTGTAGCCTTTAATGTACCCTACCATATGCAAAAAACCGCATCTTTCTAAAAATTCTCGTTTAGCTAATAATAATAATAATAATAACTGATTTTTAGGGTTTTTTTTTGGCCATAAAGGGGGTTGTTTTTCAAAATGTTTTAAAACCTTTTTTCGTGCATCTATACTTGCCTAATGACGTGTTTGGTGCAAATTTGTTCGAAATGATCAAATAGTTTTCTTTCTAGATAATAATAATAGGCTACTATTTATTAGTTAATCTCTTACTTTAATAAAAAATCACCTCTCCTACCTCACCCTACAAGTCACATTGAATCTGTTTAATAATTGCATTATGTTTGTGAGAAAGTATGTGCCAGTTCCTGGTACCGTTTGTTTTATTAGCAACACAAATCTTTACAAAGTTGTAATAGACTTGTGTCAATCTAGAACTATATTTCTATATATAACATTTCTGTTATTCCAAACTTATAATTCAAGGCGAATTTAAAGTTAATATTTTCTTTTTTATTTCTTTTCAGTTACAAAGATAAAACGAATAACTTGCTAAATTAAAATTTTTTATAGTCGCTTTAATCTTACCAAGACAACATCAATAGACTGTGAGATGCGGCATTTAAAATTGTATTTTGGAGAGCTATATAGTAGACTTAATTCAATTTGCTTTATATTTTGTCTTTGTTCATATTAGGTATATATTTATATTATTATATTAATTATTTAATGTTGTCTTTTGAGTTTTTATTTATGTCACGCCATTGAGAGTGCATCGCGTAGTAATAAAATACTGGGATCTTAAGTGATTTTATTTTGTTTTTAATCATATTTCTTATTTTCTCTATTTAATTTAGGTTCTTGTATGAACTTGTCTAGCTATGTATCCCTGCTTTTGATTTCTGTAGATTTGAAAACGTACTTTTAAGTCATACTTTAATGTCATACTTAAATCTCTAACCGAGTGCATCACACCATTTTTAAAATCTTGTATTTTGTTGTCTTAAAGCTGAGGCTTAAACATTATAACTCTAGCTGACCCGTGCAAATATTTCGCAAGTTAGGAGTACTTACCTGATACAGTACGTTGATTTAATTGCATATAGAATGTAGACAAAAGAGCTGTCATGTTAGTTAAGCAGGTTGTTAATAGATGGCGCCTTTCGTCAGGAATCATATGACAGGTTTTTTAATTAATTATTTTAATGGAAACATCAGTTTTAAGATGTTTGTTGTCAATAGCGGGAAACATCAGTTTTAAAATTATGTTTGAATCATTCATTTTTATGAAGAACTAGCTAGCCCGACCCGGCTTTGCACGGATAGACAAATCAGTTAAATGAATATTAACAAAAAATATATTATATCAATAAATATATTACACTATGTATTTCTTATGGGGATTTTTAGTAACTTTTACCCCCCCAAACCTCCCCTAAAATTTCGATTTTTTTTAAGCCCTTTCTTAGCGAGCACCTAAGGCCCTAGAGGAAGCTACATAATAAATTTCATTCCAATCCGTTCGGTGTTTATTTTTAGTAACTTTGACCCTCCAAACCTCCCCTAAAATTTCGAGTTTTTTGAAAAACTTTCTTAGCGAGCACCTATGGCCCTAGGGGAAGCTACATACCAAATTTCGTTTCAATCCGTTCGATGGTTTTAGAGAAATCGTGATTTAGTAACTTTGAACCCTCAAAACACCCCCTTAAATTTTGAATGTTCGGAAACCCTTTCTTAGTGCGCGTTTAGAGCCTATAAAGAGTATTAGTGCCAAATTTCATGTTTGTTGGCCTCATGGTTTTGGAGAAACTGTGATGAGTCAATGAGTCAATGGTATTTGGCTTTTATAAGTATAGATTAGAGAAGATATGGCGTTTCAAAAACACATTTGAGAAGTAATATACATGAAATTATTAAGCACGAATCATTTAAAAGTTATAATTAACTTTTACCTGTTTTACTAAATGTGTGCTAAAAATAACCTCTTTATTCTCCAATAACAACCCTCGCGATGCCTGTTTAAACATCTTCAATTGAGTCTATACAGACTGTAGAGGAAGTACTATAAACTCACAGATTTGACTTTATAGCTGTTCTATTCATTCCAGTTAAACTGTAAATGAACTATAACTGCTTGGCTTCTATATGTGGGTTTGCTCATCGGTCAGACGCCTACATAACCTTAATAACCGACAAGTATTTATTTCTTAACAAGGTCGCCGCTGCACGTGTACACGACATTAATCTCAAAGCATTAAACAGGTGAGAACTTTGTATTTTTTAAATCTTAGTGCAGAAAGAAATTTAACAATGAGGGCGTTGGAGCAACGCAACCTCTTAAGTGAATAGCTACTTGAATTTTACCAATATATATCATTAGAAAGCACACATTGCCTGTATTTAAGCAACTACAGTACTAAACATTATTGTTACTAAACAAATTTAAATTCCACGGTAATCTCTAAAACGCCTAAAATTACAAACTATTTTTAGACAATAGTTGTGTAAGAACAAGCCAAATATTAATTAAATTAGCATGGTTTTCAATTAGAATTTTTTGTAAATACCAAATATTCGTCGAATTCAGATTTGAATATACACTACTAGCTTATTCTTGTTGTTTAAAAAAAATATTATTACTTATTCGAACATTAAAATCAAAACGCGAGGCATCGGGAATATGAATCAACTTCTGTTATCAAGTGACTACAAACTAAGTGAACGTAACCATATAGATGTAGGCCTATGATAAAGAAAACAATTTAATACTAATAAACTGTACCAGATAACTGCCACATACTTTCTCCCAGTTGGAACTTTTTCATTCCCAAGAGTAGCATAGGAGGTGGTTATTTAGAATTGCAAAAGTAGGACATACCATAGAAAATATTAGATGCATGTAACACACATCCATATTATATTATTATTATTATTAAAACTATTCGATCGATTTCGAACAAATTTGCACCAAACATGTCAATTAGGCCTGTATAGATGCACGAAAAACGATTTTGAAAAACAACCCCCTTTATGGCCAAAAACCCCAAAAATCAGTTATTATTATTATTATTGTTACCTAATTGAGAATTTTTAGAAAGATGCGTTTTTTTGCTTAAGGGCTACAAATAAGCAAAATTTTATCAAAATGGTTAGAGCCGTTTTTGAGAAATTTTGATTTTCTCGTTTTTTGGCCATTTTTGGGGGTAAAACCCTTCAAAAATCAACAAAATTTAAAAACACCTGTAGATATTCCAGAACTACAACTAAATACCAAATTTAATCAAAACCAGACCGTTGGTATGGTCTCCACCTCTGTACACATCCTAACAGACACACGGACAGACATCACCAAAAAACCACTTTTTTGGTTCGGGGAGCACCAAAACAAATAATTCCACTAAAAATATTTTTGTGTTCAGGGAGCACCAACACAGATAATTGCACTAAACAATTTTTTGGGGTTCAGGGAGCACCAAAACAGATAATTCCGCTAAAAATTCGATTTCGAAAATTTGGACAAAAACAATACTTTCTCCATATACTACGTATATTGGGGACAAAGTAAAAATACATCACTAATCTTAAACATCTACTTAGTACATCTCAGGGCTGAAACTGAGAAGTCAAAAAAGAAACACAATATGACAAACACCATCAAAACGACTGTCAAAACACCTGACGACAAAACATGTTGACAGACCGGAGTCAGAACAACAACTGGCCTAGTGCCGAGGGAGTGGCAGCCAGCTAGGGGAGTGGCCTGTTCATTAAATTTAGTTTCCTAGCCCGCGACCGAGTTAAAACTCCTCGACAGGTTCAGCTTGTATTTCATTAGTACGAAAGATGTTATAATATAATTTTAGTTCTTTTTTTATTCGTGTTACTAGCTTAATTTGTTTAGAAATATTTAAACCGCTATAAATTTTGGCTGTTAGATTGTTATAATACATACATTTCAAGTTAGGTTTCCATTTCAACAAAAGTTGGGATCAGCAATGTTGGACTCGATGCTGGGCACTCTGTTCGGGGCTAAGTTGAAATGGAAATACATAAATTCGACTCGGCGTAAAGTTGGGCGCATAGTAATGTTGGGGACAAAAAAGTTGAGGCAATGTTGGGCGCATAGCAGCTCATGCGCAGATCCAGTGTATTGGTTTTCCGTTAGTTGTCAGAGTCGACGCTGGAGCGTTCTTCAACTTTTCACAAACTTTTGTTTTCACTAAGTTACCACGTGTTTTTTTTTTATTTATTACTGTATTTTATAAATTTTACGTTAAACATATTTCTGGTAAGATAAGAAAGTGCAAATATGAGTGATAAATAGGAGAAGAGTGAAGTTTTAAAGCTCACAAACGCTGCAGCAGTTTTTTTATCCATGGCGAGTCGACCCAAGACAGCTGTAAGCACTTAGAAACAGGTCCAGGACTTGTAACACTGAGCCCAGCATTGTCGGGCTCGACGCAAAGGAAGCCCGTAAGAAGGCGCCCACAACATCCTCAACAACGTTGAAATAGAAAAATAGTTTAAGAGTGCCTTCTTAGCGAATTTCCATAGGAAAAATGAGCTGCTGCAGTGGCCTTCGTGGTAATACCCAAGGTCGGGAGTAGCAAATGAGCATCGATCATGGTCCACAGGACACGTTTTGGGGTGTCATTAAAAATCATATATATGTATATATCTGTTCGCACTCTAGCGGCCGCATTTTAAGTCCGATTTGGTCCAAATTTCGTACACATGTTGGTTGTCTATGTCGCTCGGACGAGTTCGTTAGCCAAAAAAATCCAACAACCAGAAGCAGGTTTTTTGACCTGATGTAACTATGTTTTGGGATTTTTCCAAAAAGAATAGATGTTTTTGAGTTTTTTTCCTACAAATATAAATGTAGGATGTTATTCTGCACATTTTGTTTTTTACGCGACCTTATAGCTCGCTTGGTTGCACCAAAATCGATCAAAACGTAAAATACCGTGAAAGTACCCGGTTCAAAGCCATGTGGTGGATTCTACCATGGGGTTGGCGTTCGAAGCACGCAATACAATGTGTATTGAAGATACTCCCAATATGCGGAATGGCGTGCAAAGCATTTTGCAGCTGTACAGCACCGTCGTGAATAGACCTATTTCCCAAATTGTTGATTGAAACCCTAAAATATGGGCCTATAAACTTGTTTTTGAAATTAGTTCAACTCAGGTCAGCGGTTCAACAGCGTTTTCGAATTATATTCAGTTGTAAACTAAACTTATTATATGTTCAAAAAGTATTTATGAAGTAAATAAATACTAGGGTTTCAAAACGCGAATTGATTACTGATAACGTACTCATTTATCTAAGGTTTTTACATAGAAGGTACCGTGTCAGCAAGGATAATTTAAATTTATAAGCATGCCTAGATCAGGAGAAAATAGTGTGTACGAAACAATGGAGAATAATAACAGTAAACGATTTGCAATAATTTGTAATCTAGGTTACGCTAAAGTGTCGAATCACGTTTAAGTCCAAATATAACAATGAGAGGGTGAAGTAATACAATAGAAAACGTTAGGCATTGCAATATTTTTTAGGTGTGGTATTTTATTCTGCAAAACTTAAATTGTAATTATAAATTATGTATATATTCGTTTTTTAAACATAATAACACCTGAAAAGATATAGGTTTAAGTGGGAACATACTACGTATTTAAATGTTATAATAAATCAATCCTACGAATCATTTATATAAATTAAAAGACGTTGAAAAGACGTCAAAGTATAAAATTCCATTGATAATTTAACTGAGTTCGTTGAAAGAATAATAAAAAGTAGACTTTTCCTAAGAATGCTCATAAAAGGTGAATTATTTTGCTTGGTGCATTTCTATCTATATTATTTAACGTTTTATATTTATACCTAAAGAAATTCCGCCTTCTTAATTTAGGGTGATTCAGGAAGAAACTGAGAAACATGCAGGACGTGTTCTGCTAGTGTAAATAAAAAAATAAAGAAAAATGTTAGTTTAGACATAGGTTCAGAAGCGCTTCGTTAACCAGTTATCCTTTATAAAAACATAATTTTCGGTTAGGCCTATACTGAACCAACACACTTTTCTTTAATGCGTTTACATTCATTAACATAGCAACCAAATTAGGAGATTTGTACATTTGTTTAAAATGACAAAGCCCTATGTCCACTTTAAAGGTATCACCAAGTACACTAATTCAACACAACTTACGAAATTAGGAAGTCAAATGTCCATTTCAGAGGTATTACCAAGTAAACTATTTTAACACAAGT